>JAYJMA010045812.1:0-11129 GCA_036873895.1 Parotocinclus cabessadecuia
TAATAATGATAATGATGATAATAATAATAATAATGATAATAATAATAATAATGATAATAATAATAATAATGATGATAATAATAATAATAATAATAATAATAATGATGATAATAATAATAATAATAATAAAGGGGGGTTTGGACGATGCCTTTGGTTTGCTACCGGCTGACGGGGGATCAGACCCTGCGGTGGAACTGCTGATCCTCGCTTACTTTTAATTATTCATGGACTGATTCACGTTCACTCCAAACATCCCCCGGGATCACAGAAACATGCGGGGTGGGTTGTCGTGGCAACAAATGGAGCGGATCGTGACGTGATGAGCGTATTTGCGTTGGTAAAGAACGAGCCGCGGACCTGCAGCAGCACCCTGACTCATCTTATGTATGCTCGACCACACGGCGCCACGGGGGAGTGCCACGCCCCTAATTACGCTCAGGAACGGGGTTCTGCTCGTCATCTTCACACACACTCACACACACACACACACACACACACACACACACACACACACACACAGATAAGGGAAGTCAGGACCTGCTGAATAAACCTGTTAGAATAAGGCTCGTGAGGTTCGGGGCTGGCCATGCCTGGGTAGGGCGGGTCAGGTGACCCTGTGATGGACTGGCATCCCAAAACCAAGACGCCTTCAGTAAAGCAATAACAGATCAATAATCCCATCGACTCTTAAGATGAAATATTTCCTCGTTTTCTCGTTTCTGAATAAATAATCCTACAGATATTTAAACCATTTTAATCCGGATTGATCCATTAAAAGCACGACTCAAATTATTCCTTCATTTCTTTAAATTAACGATTAACGGTACGATTTATCCTCAGGTTTCCACGTCTTTATTTATCTTATTATTTTACCTTCCTGGATTTATTTGATTTGTTTGCATGATAAATACTATATAATATATATATATAAATATAATAAAGTGCTGTAATCATAGCTAAAATATTATTGATTAAATCCAAAACGTTATAATTAAATCAGATTTAATGTGTCTGGGGTTTTTTCACTTTAAGACAAATTAAGTTTGTTTTTAGTATTTCTTTTTAATCTTTTTATTGCTGATTATGTTAATATTGTTTTAATAGTAAAAACTTATAATGCATTTATTATTATTTGATTGGTTTAGTTTTATATCTATTTTAAATGTAATATTAATCCTGACTTTAAACCAAAGACAAAAAACGTTATTATACTATTATATTATTATTATTATACATTATTACTATTATACTACTAAGACTTCATTCTTTAAAATAATAGTATTAATACTAAATTAAACTAAATTAAACTAAATTATTCTTAATGTAGTTTCAATTAATGAAATATTGTAATGTAATTAATTTTATTTGCTGTCTTAAATCTCAAATGATTTATGTTTATTGTGTTTATGAGATAAATATAAAAATGATTAAATGTTTTAAAACTGTCTATTGTTACAGCTATTATTTATTATTATTAATATTATTATTATTATTAATTCTCTTTGGTACGAAATGTCATAAATACAGTAAGAGGCGTACCGATCCAATACTCTAAATCATATCAGCACCGATACTCGTCTCATCTTTTTATGAAAGAACTCTGCTATTGGCCGAAGCAGTGCTATGGTAACGGTGTGATGTCACAGTTTGTCACTGGTTGATTCATGTTCATGTTTTGAAATCCCCTCCTGTTTCTCCCGTCTCAGGTCCAGGATGGTGAGACGCCTCCTCCTGAGCGTCCTCTCCGTAAGTACCACGCCCACTCCCGTCGGCACGTTCACTGAACTCCTCCTCCTCCTCCTCCTCAGCAGTACAGTGTTTAGACGTCCTAATAGTTTTGATGTGTTATGGCTGGTTTAGACGTAGGATACGTTCTGCTCGGTCAGATCACTGATATTTATAACGCTGACCTTTTCATCTTCCACTCGCCGCTCTGACTCGAGTCCCATCGATCCGAGTTTGAAGCAATTAGAAAGGTCGCATGAATACACGATCGATTCTCCGAGAAATCCATCAAAAGTCCCCCGACCGGCCGACAGGGGAAAAAGATGAAAGTGTTCAGCCACCGTTTCCAGGGTAGAAAAAAAAACCCAGAGTCACGTCGACTAGATGTGCAGGAATAACGGAATAACGTTTTGCCAGGGGCTGTTTACGTCGGGAGGCGGAGCCTGAGCTTTTAATCAAATCTGTACAGAATAATGACCTCATAACACAGGAGGGATCCGTCCCGGTCACTGGGGTGCCCCAGGGGTGCTCAGGCCAGGCTCTTATTTATTCTCCATGCTGTTATCAATCCAATTTCATTCATGCTCTTGGACCAAACGTCCACCAAGAGGTACAAACCCCCAAAGGAGCCTCTGAGAGCCTTTTTATAGGGTAGCAGTTTGATAGGGCTCCTTTGACGCCCTCTTGTGGTGAGCCTAATCAGGTTTAACGTGCACGTTCTCGTTATTAAAGTTCTCCAGTTCTGTCGGCGATATTTAAATCGTCTCTTTAAACAGGCAGCCATGTGCCGTGTTCTTCTTTTTCTCTCTGAGCCACGGGAGAATATTTGACATCCAGCCCAATTAAAGTAGCAGCTCTGTGACTGTTTAAAGGTGCAGTCTGCACGTTCAGGGGTGCCTCCCAATTACAGTCACGTCCTAGATGGAAGAGCTCGGATATTTTTAATTCTCTTCCGATTTTCAGAGCTTCTGTTCGACTTTGTTGTCGAACCCCTGCCGGAGCGAGAAGATGGGATGAGAACGTCGGGCGCATTTCTAGAAATCCAGCTCACTTGGAACATCTGATCACAAGATTTTATTTAATTATCCTCTGATAATTACCCGGCTTTGATCTTTAAAACGTTGTTTTACATTTCTTCCCGTTCACAACGGCAAACACGTAAGATCTGTCTGAGCAGAGCAGAAATGTGTTCATCACCAAAGAGCTGGTGACCCCGGCTCCAGCAGGTCCAAATGGAATGGTTCTAGACCATGGAAGAACCCAGACCATGGCCTTTTCAGGACGTGAAGAAGAAGATCCTACAAGAGTGTGGCAGGTGGGTGGTGGGGTTTGTGGAAGGGTAGATGGTTTTTGGAACCGCTTGGTTGGAGGATGGACGGATGGGTTGTTGGGTTTTTAGATAGGTGGATGATGGATGGGAAGAGTTGTAAGATGGTTGGTGGAACGTTTGGAGGATGTATAGATCGGTTGATAGTTACTGTAGCTGGATGGATGGATGGATGGAGAAAGATCTATGGTTGGGGTGTTGGATATGTGGGTGGAATGTTTCAGATGCTTTGAGAAGGATGGATGCTTACTGGGCATGAGAATGGATGGACAGTCAGTAGGATCGATGGTGGATAGTAATGATGGTTAGAAGATGGATCGGTTGGCAATCTGGGGATTGGACACATTCTGAGATGATGGATGGATGGATGGATGGATGGATGAATATATGGGCGGGTGGTCAGTTTGTTAGAGAGATGGCTTGATGGTTGGGTTGTTGGATGGGAACGAGAGATGGTTAAGAGGTGTGATGTCTGTGATGTTGGGTAGATGGAGGGTTTGAGAGAGAGACAGACAGATGGATGGATGTTTGGATGGATGGGTGGAACGTACCAATGTGGTGCTCGGGTGGTGCAGCAGTCTTCCACCCTAGTCCGCTCTCTCTTTTCCTGGTGTGTTTGCATTTGTGTGTTGATCTTAGCTAATGACTCGCCGCTCTGAATAACGACTTTCCACCTGCTGGAAGCTAATTGGGGATTTTTTTTCAGTAAATTGGAGCTTATCGCAAGCAGCTGTGCTTAATTATTAACGAACACGAGGGGGTTCGGGATCCAAACGGGCCGTGTTACGATCCTACCCACTCAATCCAGTCCGTGTGATGCGTCTCCATCAGCCTCCCCTCCCTCAGGACTCGAAGCCCCTGTGACTCTCTGAGCTTTTTTTTTGCCTCCTGGGCCTTAGCTGAGCACACGGCGCCCCCAGTGGAAGGCTTGAGCAGCGCGTCAGTGTCTCTGTGCAGAACGAAGGTGGCGTTTTGATTGATTGGGGCGTTCGTTGGTCGCTTGGTGTTTGTTCTTTGATGTGGTTGAGATGAAAGGCCGGAGCGGCGTGCTTTGGCTTCGTTGTGATGCTGTGAGTGATATTGCAGATATCCGTCATCTTCCTCTCAGCACAGCATCATTATTCTCCCACTGAACCCAGAGATGATGAAGCTGCAGGGAGCCTGAGAGAGGCCTGTCAGCATGCTCAGTGAGGCTCTCTCTCTCACACACACACACACACACACACACACACACACACACACACACACACACACACACACACACACACGCACACACATGCACATGCTCCACAAGACTTATCCTTTACATTCAAAAACAGGGAAGGCTTGATCAACCTGGCTGCATGTTTATCCTTCACACGTACACACTCTGTCTCGATCTACTGTAAAATACTTACAGTTCTTAAGACCTACTTAAGTTCCTGGGGTTGGGAAAGACTAAGCCCTACAAGCCAGAAAAGTGCTGTGAGTAAATTGATTGCTATGATGACAACAATCCCCATAACTGCATAAGTTACTGTAACATATTTATCATTGCAGTTCAGCTTTAGGCACACTGCCATATGTGTCTTAGTTGCTAAACTTAACATTTCCAGCTCTTTACTGCCTAAAGGGCCCCATTTACATGTAGTTACTTGAACATGACCACAAAGGTACAGGTAGGTACACTGCTGTTGTCAACTTTATTGAGAAAGATGAATCAGAGACAATGGAGGTGGTGGTGCGTGTATGTGTGTTTGTTCAAAGAATCCAAAATTGGGCAGACTACTAAGACTTGCTGTTGTTTACACACCTGTATGATGTGAAGTAACTGGCTGAAACATACACTGCTCACATTTCATTATGGGGTATTTAATTTGGATATATCCCCTACTTTGTGAGCAGCATAGCTGGACGTTGAACTTTGTTGATATTGCTACCACTGAGATGCGATGGGAGATCCCTAATATGCCGTAATTAGTGGCAGAGAGACAAAGTTCATTTAGAAATCTTGTTGTATTACATCAGCGTCTAGAAGATGAAAAGCAGTTACCAGGAACTAAACATAAACATGGATGTCAAACGTTAATTTACATTACAGTCAATTAAACATTTTGAATATGCAGGTCAAGGTATTTGATGACATATTTATACACAGCTCTGATTTCTCCGTCCACAAAACCAGCGCAGGTTTATATCTGATTAAATGGAATGTCATGGAAATGCAAATAATCCATTACTCTGAACAATTTAAAGAATGTAACTTGAAGGACAAATAAAAAACTAGAGACTGAAAGGTTTGTGAGTTACAAATCTTTACTACATGTATAAATTATGACGTAAATGTCAAAACTGTAAAGTTGTCAAAAATGTGTAAATATTTAGAATGGACTTAGTTTGTTCAAGTTGTTTGGGATGGATGTATGCCAAGAATTTGTATCATTTTAATTGTGTATACGGTGTTAGCTTCTGGTCAGATAGTCTTAACAAACAAGGTTTCGATTTGTATCATTAGGTTATATTCTGTTTGTCCCTCTGTTGTATTATTGCCTATGTGAGTGCCAGCTCTTGATTCAGCTTGATAAATGTCTGGTATTTGCAAGGCAATGATCGCGAAATGTACTGATTATAATATTATGTTGTATATTATAGTGATAATGGTGTGGTGATGGGATGAAAATTCAGAAACTATATTGCTACAATCAACACTAATCTCTAAACACTAAACCACTGGCAGCTGAAGTGCTGTTGTGGATGTTACTTTGATTAGTAACACCTTCTCATCACTGTGGCAGACCAAGTATACCCATTCATGGCATTCAGCAGGACAATGCACCCTTGCCACACTGCAAAGATTGTTAGTAATGGTTTTAGAAACATGACAAAAAGTTCAATATGTTAACCTGGCCTCCAAATTCCCCAGATCTCAATCTGACTGAGCATTTGTGGTATGTGCTGCACAAACAAGCCCTATGTAAAAAGGCTCCACCTTGCAACATACAGGACTTAGCATTTTAAAGCCGAACACAACAGGACACTTTCAGAGGTCTTGCAGAGTCATTTTCCTGAGTACTGGTGATTAGAAATTTTACTTAAGAAAAAGACTACTCATCCAGAATATTACCTGACTGAGATGTACCCTCCACCCTGTTAAAAACAAGAAATGCTAATACTTTCTCAGCACTGTAACAGCAACTCAGCCCTGCAATGGCCTAGACCTGCATTTGGTTCTGGAGCTCCAGGACAAAAACAAATAATAAAAACAGATATGTTTCTGTATTAAAGTCGTGCTTGTAAGTTTGTGAATTCATTCGAATTTTCAGCATTTCTACGTAAATATGACCTAAAATTCATAGAGTAATAAAGAGAGAAGCAGAGCGTAAATAAAGAGAAGTCATTTAAGCAAATATATTATAAAAGAAATATTATACACAAATATATTATAATTGTTCATTTATTTATTACACATTTGTGAGGTGCATGCTTTCAGTATCCGTTGTGACCAATTGAAAGTATCTGTTAACTGTTGATTGGTCCTGCATATGATAATAGACCAACAACAACAAAAACAATCAAACAACAACGAACAACACATTGTCCAGATGTAGTAAAACAGGCCAAACCATAACACTACAGCCACCAATTTCACAGATGGGATAAGGTTCTTAGGTTGAAATGCTGTGCTTTCTCCACACATAACACATAACACATATCACTGACTTAAAGAAATCTACTTTGCTTTTCATTGATTAACAAAATGTTTTTCCAATAGTTTTCTGAATAGTTTCTCAATATCCTAAAGTGACTTTTTCTTTCTTACTTAAAACTTTTTCGGGAGTTTTTCCTTTCCACTGTTGCCCAAGGCTTGCTCAATTTTTGGACTGGCATTTTAAGATGATAAATGTTGTATATATGTTGTAAAACTGCTTTGAGACAATGCTCTACTGCAAAAAGTGCATGCAAAGTATATGAATAAAACGACCAAGTAATAGTAATAGTAATCACTAATAAGTTTGTGTGATGTTTTTGTGTGATGTGTGAAAAGCTGATTTATGCAGAAATATAGACAATTACAGAATTCCATAGCGACAATCATAAAGAGTTATGATTCAGGCACCACTGTACTACAGAAGTGTAACTTTTTAATTTATTTGTTTTTGTGCCCATGTTTAGCCTGTTTTTCCAGTCAGGTGTTACTAGTCCATCTGCAGTGGTTAAGAAAGATCACCTATTCTTCTTGTTCTCCCTCAGACCACCAATTGTCTACCTGCAACACACTACCAGGCTGGAGGGTGTCACCAGAACTGAGCCCAGGCCCATGTGGTGGTGGCTTTGCGTATTAGACCACTGTACCACCCAAGCACTCATGCCTTTATTTGTAAAATAAAAACTTGATTACTAGATAACCGCTGATTTTCACTGACTAAACCCAAAGTACAACAGTGGCATCCAAACATTAAGCATCGTCTTTAAATCAAAGTCCAACAACACATCACAGCACACATAACTGAATAATACATTTTTAAAAATTACAAAATCAAAATGTGCTGCTTTCCTAATCGAGGAAACCCACATTATATAATTACCGCTGAATTATACAATGTTATGTTTTACATTTTTGATTTAAGCCTAAATAAAATAGTGACTTTCATACTTATACAGATCACATTTAGAAATGTAATCTTAGCAAAAAAAACTAACAAAATAAGAAGCCACAAGGTAAAATGTTGTATGAATTTACTCAAGTAAGTGCAAATTGTACTAAAAATGACTAATGGCAGTGTGCTAGTAGACCCATTCTGACTAAAGGGACCTACACAATGTCAGGTAGGTGGTGTTGGTGTTAAGGCTGTAGTCTTTTGAACATTACACATTATTTTACTGACTCTCTAAATGAAATGACTTATACATTGATCACATATACGGCAATCAGTCAAAACATTAAAACTTCTTGGTCTGTAACAACTGTTAGGTGTCAAGCATCACACTGTCATTCACATGAATTCGGGGAACTGCCTGGAAAAGGGGAAAAATTACGCAGCACATCCTTACAAAGGCTCACCTTATTCCCACAATGCATCCGTGTACATTTAGAAATTAGAGACAGTCGTATGACCGTTGGTTGCTTGTTAAAATCATTCAAATATTTACTCCCACATCCAACATGTCAACCACTAAAACTGACTGTTCAATGACAAAAAAATCCCAGAGCTTACATGTGCTGATGACATAATCAAAATGCATTTGTTATTCAGTCTGTGTATTGTTTTAATTCCTCCTCATTTTCCAGGTTACAATGTGGCTTGTGTGCCCCCAGTGGCTGTTTTTCTGTTCCTTTTAACACACCATATCTATATCCAGTAAAGTATATACTTGTTTATATATAATGTATAATATATAATGTTTATATATACTGCACACAAAAATTAGGGGATAATTTCAAATGAAATGAATTCAGATTAAATATCCCCTAAATATGCTGTACTTCACTGTACCACACTTATTTCACATTTTTACTGAGTACATATTCCATATTTCCATATTGTGTACTTATTTCACATTTAACTAAGTTCTTATTCCACAATTACACAGATTATTTATTCCATGCGTATAGCAGCTTTTTTTTACTGAAAAAAAAAATCAGTGTTGTTCCACTCAATGGTAATGGAATTTAAACAGTTGATAAATAGTTAAAACATGTTTCTCAATTTGTTTTATGTGTAGTGTGAAACCAAGTATTTTCTACAGGGTTCAAATCTGACACTGACCAGGCCAAAACATGAGCTAGATTTGTTCTCAAGCCACGTCTTGGTGGTCTTTGCAGTGTGTGCCTGAGCTCTCTCAATTTTCCTCAACTCCAAATCAGTGACGCAGCTCACCAGTACCCACAGCTGAAAAGGTTTCCCACACCATAACACCTCTACCTCCATGCCTAATAATAATAGAGATGCATTCCCTGTTGAAATTCACAAACAGAACTTGGAAACAGCTCTCTGGGCCATCACCATGTAACTCAAATTGTGATTCATCAATCCACACAAACTGTCTTTGATGTTTTTCTTTAACATCAATGGCTATTTAACACATCTTCTAGACAAAAAAAACTGCACTGGACAACTTTCTAGGTATTGCTCTTAAAATAGGCTTATTTTCTTCGGTTTTAAAATCTAACAGTTTTGAAGGCTATAGTTTTAAAAACTATACATTTCAGCAGGTGGTTATCTCTGCTTAAGATGCTTTCTTTCTGGCAGCATTAACCATTGTTTGAAACTTCTCTTCTATTAATAGTTGATCTTGAAATAGGGATTGCTGTGTCTTTAGGGTCTTGTAAATTGATGAACAGATGCAGTTGACCAGTGTCAGATCTGTAGATATCTGTCACTCTGATAAGAGTAAGAGTAAGAGCTGTAAGAGCTTGTTTTCAGGTAAGAGCTTGTTTTCAGGCTGATGGCTGATTCAGGTGATGGAGCGCCTCAGGTGTGACAGCTAACCAACAAACAGCTAATCTTCTAAGGAAGACAGGAAATATATTGGAAGATTTTATACACCCAGGCATGAAAGAGTGGTCATGTATATAGGCTACGTAAGTAAAGTTTCCTCTTTGCCTCTTTCCTCCATTTAACAATGCATTTAAAACATACTTCTTGCTCATTTGCTGAACATGGATTTGTTGTTAGTACCATTAAAAGATTAAGAATTTGCAATTTTAGGTGTTTCCCCCCTTTTTGCCAGATGTGCATACCGGGTACTTATTCCACACTCATACTGACTGCTTTACTCTGTACCTACACCGAGTACTTACTTTACACTTAACCTAAACGTACTTATACCACACATTTCACTGCAGCTCCTATGGCTCTGAAATAAAATGGATTATTTGCTGGATTGATTGCTGGATACAGCAGATTCTGAAACCTGTGTTTGAAACCCAGGCTGGGCTTGCAATGTGGTGTGATTTGGACCCAACCCTGCAATGGACTACAATGGTCCAGCATATACCTGCAGCCAATCAATTCTAGGACAGATTTCAGATGCCTCCTCCAGTGACCCTGACCATCCTATACTAAGTATATAACTATATATAAAAATATTTATATAATATATATATTCAACACTTTAAATGAAGACTTCTTACACACTCATCCTGAGAACTTATTCTTTACTGTTATTGAGTACTTATTTTATCACTTATATCATCCAGCATATGTTGTGCTTTAGATGCTGGTTTGCTGGACAACTAGCAAGATCATTGTTTTGTGTTCCATACTGGTTCACATATGGTTCGTGTTGGTTAGTCCTGTTCTGGTACTGGTTTAGTTAGTGAACTCGAATGGTCTTGCTGGCAAAACAGACTGACCAGAAAACCAGTGTCCAAAACACAACATATGCTGGTACTTACTGTTTTTAATATAATAAGGAGTGGTTCCAAACTACACGAAGTCGTTATTAACTGGTTTAATATAGATAGTTATGTTGTGCTTGTAGTAGCAGATGAAGATGTGCTCACCACCAGGACGAGCCCACGCTGGGAGTGAACATGAGGAGCAGCAGCATGAAGGATAAGCAGTTCCTCTGCGCTCTCTCAGGTCCGCAACGCGTGCTGTCTGAACTCTGACTGGCTTTACCCGGCTCCAGCATCATACTGAAGAATATGTCCAGGACAAATTAATTTGGTCGTTGATTTCTTTTCCCAAAATTCTAAATCAGCAGTCCTGTGTTGTCCCGTAGATATGTTCGTTTGTCCATAATTGTGGTGTACCCGTTCCCTTGGTCTTTAATGAACTGAATGAAATACTCATGAAGACCCGCAAGTCTGCACAGTTACATAGTATCTTAAAACCCTCCTTTCCGAATTATGTGCGCAAAAATTAGTTTGTGTTATAATTAATTCCTACTCAGAGAAACTTGGGACAGTGTAGTGTGTCCGCTGTAGAATCTCACTGACTGATATAAGCTGATATGGGCATGTGGGCGGTGTAGCGATTGGCTTTGCCTCGTCTCTCTCGGTCATTGGACAGGATTTCCCTCTCTCTCTCTCTCTCTCTCTCTCTCTCTCTCTCTCTCTCTCTCTCTCTCTCTCTCTCTCTCTCTCTCTCTC
>JAYJMA010045833.1:0-11126 GCA_036873895.1 Parotocinclus cabessadecuia
GATTTGTTTCTGTACTTTAGGATTCGGTCCGAATAAGCGGCTGCTCCCATTAACCGGGGGTACCAATTACCCGGATTTGACTGTATGTATATATATACACAGTGTTCCCTCACCACTTTGCGGTTCGCCTTTCGCGGCCTCTGTGCATCGCGGGTTAAATATATTGGTGGAAAAAATGTATGTCTATAATGTATATATTACATTATTATTTATAATTTATGGTTGAGGGATATTTGTGTTCACCATTGTTATAACAGCTATAAAGTCAGATCCTCGCTCCCACCTCTCTCATTTTTTTCTGTCTTTGTGCAATTAAAGCAACACATCTGACTGCTGAAAGTAGTCCCTTTGAATTAGCCGTTGCCATGGAAACAAATATATAATGAATTAGAACACAAACATTAATATAAATGTACAAGTGATTTACCTCGTAGCCAGTGCAGAGCTGTGTCATTAATCCACTGGCAGACAGAATCAGAATTCACATTGGTACAAATGTGGGCCACAATTGATTGAGGTAAAACTTTAATTTACCCGCTAGTCAGTAGCCTATAGCAGTCCGGCTATCCCATTGTACATGTACCTAACATTCAGCCAGCTAGACCGCTCTAAACTGGAGCGCTCTGCGTGTTTGTGTCGTTTATTTCCAAGCCTGTTCACATATAGCCATGCATTTCACGTTAGGACCGCCTGAGCTGAGATGACAGAAGAGCACAGGCTGATTTAGCAGGATGGAGGATATCAGAAGGGAATGCAGGTAAGGCCTTCTGACAGGTGTTATGTGTCGCAGCTGGTCTAGTGGCTCTCAGTATAAGCCTTCTGTGTGATTCTATCATTCATATCACGTCCCTCCATGTCTGTTTGCCGACTATATTTTTGTTCGCCAATATCGAGCATCGACCAGAAATAGGGACTCGGATCTTAAACTGGTGTGTTTATGTACTTAATTTCCCGACTCATAGCTCGACTTGGACTCCCACTGTGAAGGCACGAGTCAGGCTCAACACCACAGACCCGAAAACGGATGATTCAGACTGAAACTAGACCAAAGACTCAACTCGAGTGTGCATGTCAGAGATTCGAACTTCGTTTAATTGCAATTTAAAGCTGATTTAATGATTGATTCATAACACTTTACTCGGGGTGGGAAAGGAAGAGGAGGGTGGAGGTGAATATATGGAGTCACTGAATGTTGTGGGGAAGAACTATGGAGTAATCACCAATCATAAAAATCACAGTTCATTTCATTAGTACTACAACGTAATCATTCAATGAACATCTAGGCCACCCATGGAGGGCGGCTCCCTTTTTGAGTCTTGGTTCCTTCCAAGGTTTCTTCCTTCTACATTCAAGATGTTTTTCCTTGCCACTGTCGCCCTGAGCTTGCTCGGTTTGGGATTGGCCTTTTAAGATCATATAAGATTGGAAAGCCGCTTTGAGACGATGCTCCGTTGTAAAAAGCCCTACAGAAATAACTTTGACTTTGACTTACTCTATTGGTAAACTCGGGGTGCAAGTATAGCTGCTAACGCTAACTGCAGCCCAAAATGATTCGGTTCCTGATTTCCTTTTGGTTGGAAGTCATTACTAACCATTCTAGGACCCACTTGTTTGCTCTATGAATGCCACACTGCGAAAACAAAAAAAACCAAGTCAAACACAGCGATACTGAGAGCTATTGTGAATCGACCCCCCCCCACCCAAAAACGAATCCAGCTCATGCACGTGCACCAGAGAGCGAGCAAAGGGCGAAAACCGGGACCGGTCGTTCTAGTCTAAATGTGCTGAGAACCGAATTTTGAATTCCGAGGTATCACTGTACTCCCTTCACATGTATTAGAAAAATTGTTTTAGAAACGCAAATATCAAGCTGGCTTGTAATTTCTTACCATCCCTCCAATGACCGTTGTTGATCTTTTTTTTTCACGATTCAGTGCTAATTAAGAAAAAGAACTCTCGTCAGGGACAGAGCAAGCAGGAAAAGAAAGAGAGAAAGAAATAAACAAAGAACAAATAGTTCTTTGAAACGATTTCAAATCCTAACTGTGCATCACCTTTCAAAGTGGGAGCTTACGCTAGCTTACGCTGCTTTTATAGCTCTTGCATTTAGAACGGGGTCTTGCAGCGCTCGGCGCTGTATTTTGCAGATTTTTCTCCACAAAGATTTGTTGTAGGAGGTACTCTGTGTGCATTAAAATGCATGAGTTGCCCTCCATGACTGTTGATTGTTTATCCAGTGGAGAGAGGGCATAATTACTGCAAAATAGATGGAAATGTGTAAAGTGTCATGAACAGAAGGGGAGATTTTTTTTGTGCACTGTGTAGGTGTTTTATGGCACAATGCTATGCAAAGCACCGTCAACAAAAACACCCCATGCTGATTTGCACTCCTACACGCACGCACACGCGCCGCACGCAGAACCATCCACGGTGGAATTAAAAATGACGTACTGCTGGATTGAACAACAAGCTGGCGAAGGGGATTTGGTGAGACGCGGACCTAAAAGGAAGGAACGGTCATCTGATGTCGCGGTGCAAGAAACAAAGTTGCAAGGTTGCTCTGTGATGCAGCACGTACTTCAAAGCTGCGCTCAGCGCATCATATTAAACTGGTTCCTGTTATGCAAGTTATTGGCAGGCTGCGTGC
The DNA here is from genome assembly GCA_036873895.1 of Parotocinclus cabessadecuia. Classification (NCBI taxonomy): domain Eukaryota; kingdom Metazoa; phylum Chordata; class Actinopteri; order Siluriformes; family Loricariidae; genus Parotocinclus; species Parotocinclus cabessadecuia. The sequence continues at coordinate 2,648 of JAYJMA010045833.1, forward strand.
TGTGGGTCGTGCAGTTAACAAGGCTGCCCTCTGGTGTACACGCGCGTTTCATCACCGAGCTAAACTCCTCTCGTCTATACGTAGTTCAAACTTTTGGTAAAGAAATCCACTCAAAGCGTGAGCAGAAACGCACCGACTGCCCTGAGAGCTTTCGATTTCACTTTATTCTCCACTCAAGCATTTACATCTGACCTTCCCTGGGCTCTTCATGTTCTCTCCGTGTCTTCCCACGTTCCAAAGACATGCGTTAGGTTCTCGTTTGGCCCAGTATGGACATTTCTGACCAGTATTTAATACCCTGCTCACGAAAAATGGGGGTGTTTTATGTTGGGGTCGTGTTTGTGAGCAGTATATTTACCCGTGCTCCTGAACAGCCATGGGACTGGGAGACCACATGGGGCCGTGGTGACCTAGCGGTTAAGGTACCAGACTATGGCCCAGATGATCCAGGGGTCAAATTCCACCTCTGCCGCAGTGGGGTCCCTGAGCAAGGCCCTTAATGCACAGTTGGTTGGACTGTAAGACGGTACTGAACTGATTTTTGTAAGTGGCTCTGGATAAGGGAGTCTGCTAAATACTGTAAATGTACCTTTTCTTTTCGGAAACTTTTGTAAATTTTCTGTGCAGAAAATGAACATATATTTAATGTAATGTAATGTAATGTATCCATTAACTTGACACGTCCTTTCGGGTTTAGACGCCGCTCTGAATATAACGTGAAGTTTGCACTGTGTTAAAAAAATGCCTTAGCTGACCAGCTCACATTTAATCTTACCGTTTTAACTGTCTTTTTTTTCCCCCTCTGGAATTGAGCACTTGGTATGTTCTCGTAATGGCCATCCCTGTTTCCTGTGAGAAGAATAACCGTAAGATGTGTGCATGTGTCTTTATTTTTATTTCTATTTACGGCTTGGCCGTAGAGAAAATCTGACTGATTTATAACGAACTGGTGTGAGGCACGAGTGACTAGCATGGTCACTACACAGCTCCAGAGATCTCTGGTTTGCTTCTGACAAGTTACCCTTTCCTGTGTGGTCTGCATGTCCTAATCATGGGTATACTCCGGGTACTCCAGTTTCCTCCCACATTCCAAAACCCCAGTGTGTCTGTCCTGTATCGTAGTAATCTTGCTCTTTTCAGGAATAGCTGTTGATGCTGGTGTGATGTTAAATTAAAAAAAAAAAAAACGACTATTATTAGGAGATTAATGAACCAATGAATAGAGCTTTAAACAGTGGCATTGTATTTAAATGGACGGTGTAAGCAGAATATCTACCTATCTATCTTGTTTTTTGTTTTGTTTTTTTGCTTTTCAAGACAAGGAAGTCTTTAAAGAAAAAGTAGTAAAGTGTTTAGTCTAGTATGCAGCATGTTTTGATTGCTCTGACTCGCTCGCCCTTGAGTCAATAAACTACTAATAGCAGTTGCTGCTAATGGGTGCTTAAAGCTTATGCTCAACGTTACAGCGTTTTGTCCTTCTAAACCAATTCTGTGTTGTAACTGAACATCCCCGTGCTGACTAAACCTGAGCAGAGTGGCAAGGTTTGAAAGCTTCTCAAGAAATATCAAAAGCTACTTGGCCATCACAATAACTTGATCATTATTGTTAGGGTGTCAGGTGTACCCCTGACTGAACGCGAAAGTGCTTAGCACAACAGGACTTCTCCTGTTCACATCCCCATGGGATGAGACATCCCTACAGATTCCATAATTAATCAAATGAAATAAAACTCATGGTCATGGTCTTGGCCATAACAATTGAAAGTAAGCCGTTTTAAAACAGTATATAAAACGTATGTTTTTTAACAAGGTAAAAATAGCAAACAAACAAAGATGTGTGAAATCAAGGCTTCTGAATATCAAAGCCAGTATCGTGACTGTTTTAGTGAAAAAAAAAAATCAATCCCCAAATGTCCAAGATAAGAGATCAAACTATAACTGTAATACTGGCATATCTGACGTCATTGAATTATAATTTATTATTTGTAATATATGTAAGCCAGTGTAATGTTTCTGGTAACGATGTCATACCGTATCGTAACTAGCACAATCAGAGTCAGTTTTGTATTATTTTATGGTACGGTATCCGCAGGCAGCACCAGAGGGCAGCAGATGCACTCTGTACAGTCCTAGAAGGCAGCGCTCTGAACTGCATTTCCCATGAGCCCCGGCACGGTCACGTGGGTCAATTCATTCAAAATTAACAGGCGCTTAGTCTTTACAGGCAGCACCTGGCGCACTAATTCAGCCGGCCAGGACTTTTCTAGCTATTTGAAATGCTGTTGGTAAATCAAGTCAGGAAGGGGTGGTTTTTATTTGGAAAGCAAATAAACACTGAAGTCTGAGAAAACCGTGAGAGAAAATAAAACTGAACGTGTCTAAAGGATTAAGTTACAGGAAATAATAAAAGGAACGAGATAAAGTAAGGTTACGTGGGTTAAGAAGTAAAACCAGAAAAGCTTGTATTGATAGTACGGGTCCTAAAGACAGACCAAAAGAATAAGCGCTGAATGTTAAATGATGTTCTTCTGCTAAATAGGAAAATAAGAATGCCTTTGTTTGATTTTTGGAGAAAGGGTTTGCCTGATTTTTTTTGTGAATTGGTAAACAAAAGTTAGGGGATATCTCAAAATGAAATAAGTAAATAGAAAGAGAGAGAGAGAGAGAGAGAGAGAGAGAGAGAGAGAGAGTATGATAGTCACTAGTGGAGCTAAAATGATGGATTGTTCTGCTGGGACTCAAATCCAGGTCTCCTCAGGGTTAGAACGTTTTCTTTGGTGTAATGTTTTAACTTGCTATTTTGATTTGGCTATACTGAAGGTAACACACAGTAATATATTCGTAAGAAGGGGATATATACCGTAATATAGTTACTGAACCATGCCGGCAATTCTTATGTTCTTTGATATGTTACATGATCACCTTCCCATTGGGGAAAAACTTGTCCTTCATTCAATTTGGCAGCTTTCCAAGATGGATGTCATGTTCCTATATAGATATCCTAAAAGATATTGCCGACGACCCAATACTTGCTGGGGGTATTCAGATATGTCGTTTTCCCTATTGTTTCTAAAATTAAAAGGTGTCCTGTGCCTTTTGACTCACCCTGTACAGAAAAAATTCCATACCATCTTTTATCTAATTGTAAGACACGGCAGAAGACTTTGGGAGTCACTTCATGCTTCGGTAGCTTTTACAGGTTCTGTTGGTCGAAGAATTCAGCTTTGGAACTTGCCAATCCAGCTGGCTTACAAAATAGCACTCGGAAACCTGTGGGGGAGTTAAAGATGCAGTACTATTCCACGTCAGCCATAACGTTCAATCTACCTGTCCAATATTAGGTAGGTCTCCCTCATGCGATCAAGGCTCTGACCTGTTGAAGGATGGTTTCCACACCTCTAAACCTGTGTCCTATGGTATCTGGCCACAGCAAGCCGTTAGCAGCAGTTCCTTGACGAAATAAATGAAATATCCCATAATGAAATATCATGTAATTTAGGTGACCAGTGTACATGTACTTCAAATGAATGTTACAGTTCTGTATTTTTTAATCAAAGCAAGCAAGGTAACCAAAAAGAACAGTTATTAAGGGTCTGGGCTACCCTTTTAATTGCCCTTATAAACCTTTTAACACTGCTCTTTCCAATCTGTAGGGCAAGTTTTGTGGAATCTACGAACAAGCGAGTGGTTATTAAATCAGCTTGCCCTTCTTTGGTCAGTACAGGGGAAGTGTCGGGATGCAAACGATCGCATTACGATTACAAAAATCCGATCCGTTTGATTAACATCTGCTCAGAACGTCCGCAGTCGAAGGAATTATAATAGAAAATAAAAATCTGTAAATCGCATCTGAATGACAGAAAACTAGTGCAAAGCAAACCCTCGAGACACCAACCCTACCAGAAAAAAAAACAGACCAGGATGATGCTGGGCTTGGCGGTGGCTAGCGTTTGTTGTGTTTTGAACATGTTTTTGCTGGGGATGCTGGCCTTTACTGGGGATGCTGGTGACCAGCACATGCTAGTCTTTGCTGGTTATTGGATGGTTGTGACCAGTGCATGCTGGTTGAACAACAAAACCAGCAAGATCATACTGGTCAACCAGCAAAACCAGCACCACGCCAGCATGCTGGTCAATGCTTGTTATTTTTCAGCAGGGTTCTGACAGAAACAGCTGTGGTGGCCTAGCGGTTAAAGTACTGGACGATGGACCATAAGGTCAATGGTTCAAATCCCACCCCTGCTGCCACAGTTGGGTCCCTGAGCAAGGCCCTTAACCCACAATGGCTTGGATTGTAAAACTGTATGGATTGTAAGTCACTCTGGATAAGAACATCTGCTAAAAGCGTGGTCAGGCCCCTTTTTGTTGTGTTTCAGATGTCCTAAAAGCTACAAAAATACAAGGCATTACTAAGCTTACTAGATGTTTTTTTTTAAACATTGTGTTGTAGTTCATATTATCCAGTCAACAGACTACAGAACGGACGTTAAACGGCACTAAAGCGTTAGGTTTAAAACCCTAGCATTAAGTGTATTTTTAGACCGGGGTTCCGACTGTCATGAACGTTTATTTTTATATGTAGCCTCAGCCAAAGAAGGCTGTAACATAAAATAGACAGGAGCCCGTTTTCTCCAGTGCCATACCGATCTGCTGCTGGGAGATTATTTATCTCATACGTGGCTGCACTGCATACTAGCATGCTAAAGAGTACAGTTAGGGCAGCTCGTCGCATTGGAGTGGTTTGTTTGTGGTATGCTACCTAGTAATCTAGTATGGTAGTATAGTATGCGGTTTCATTCGCTGCTGTATTGCTGTGGGATCGGCCTAGCAAAGTGTGTGCGCGCGCGCGTGACCACTTAGCTGAAGCTGTCAAAGCGTCCTAAAAAGTGGGGCAAACGCGCGATAGAAGCGGTTTTATTTTGAAGGTGGAGCATGAATCGGTCTCTGTAGACCCTCCGTTTCTCGGTTAGTCCGTGACGGACTTGTTTTCGTTACAGCTAGCTGACCGGCTAAGTTTGCGAAGTGAAGAGACGGGAGAAGAGCAAAGCGTTGCTTGTATGCGACTGCAGCAAAGGTAACACGGTCTTTGGGTTTTAATCGTAACGCGGTAGTGTTTGTGATTAACCATGCAGCAGCCCAGCTATGCTGTATCTGTACCGTGTGAGCGTTTACCCAGCCTTTGTTTGGGTCAGGAGAGTATTTTGGAGCCTGTTGGCCGCCGCCTGGGTGGTCCATACGTTGTTTTTGTGCAACATCTTACCTAAATGCGTCTAATACGAGACTGCACCCACCCACCCATGCTGCAGCAGCCGAGCCTTTTCGGTTCGGCTCCACGGCCCGGTGTGGTGATGCTCAGACACGGCGGTGGCGGCGATGCGCATGTATTGTCCTGTCGCCTATTGTCTTTAAGCTGTGCCAGGACAACGGGACGCTGCTCACCAAAACGAGGAGATATGTCAGAGGCGCAGGGCTACAGACAGTAGATAACATCCGTGTGGACGTGCTGGTTCAGGCAGGGTTAGGTGCGCATAATTCAGCATACTGGCGCATACTGGCGCAACGATCCAAGTGAGTTTTGCATCATGTATTAGGATGTTTCATAGCAGCAGTGCAATGTGGTAAATTGCGATTTTTAGAGCACCGGTATGAATGCTGAGCTGTCAGTTTATTACAGCTATACAGGTTTATTCTAGCGCTTCTGTATAAGGTAGGTGCCCCTTTACTTTGTTAAACCGTTGTTAGTGTTGCGTGTGGTTTGGTTCTACCCTTGTTCATCGGTACATTTGCATTCAGTCGTTGAGCAGACACCCTTGTCCAGAGCGGCACTCGACAGTTATGGCATCCCAATCCAAGCAGCTGTGCTTAAGGTCGAAGGACCCGGCTGTGTCGGTTTCGGATCTGCACAAGGGTTAACACAAAAGCGTCAGTGGACAAGGGAAATGAATGTTTAAAACTTTTTTTTTTTTTTTTTTGCGTTCGTTGTCAACCCTTGCAGGGCGCTAACCCTACACGAATTATTTAAAGTTGTCCGTCTATTGGGTACCCTTACCCTTATAGTGTGGCTACTGTCAGTGAATGGTAAACATATGATTTCTTAGTATAGGCATCTCAGTCTTTCGTACAGTGTGTCAACCTGCTATCAGTTCCACTCCACAGCTGTTGGCACAGCCGGTGCAGATGATTAATAAAGAGTTGTAGTAGATCAGAAGATGGGTCTCACGATGGAAAGAAAAGAAAATATCTAACCTTTTATGGAATAAAATTTAGTCTGAGGGAGAAAAAATCCCTAATCAAGAAATTTGATATAAAAAAAAACACATACAAGAATTACAATTTATGATATTATATCATATCATATCCTATTATAAGGCCAATACCAAACTGAGCAAGTCTGGGGCGACAGTGGAGGGGAAAAACTCCATAAACGTTGTAAGGAACAAACCGTGAGAGGACTAACACTCAAAAAGGGGCACGTTCCTCCTTGGGTGGCTTAGATGCTAATTGTAATATAACTTTATAGTAGTAGTAGTAGTAGTAATCCCAAGTAAGTAATAACAGGTAAACAAAATATTAAATAGAACAGCGTAACAGATATGCGTATCGGCAGTTATTTAATTATTTTTGTCCGACACAGAGTCACTTAAGGGTCTTTTTTAGGATCTTTTAGGATGTGAGCTAATCACCTGAAAATGGCCATATCTACAGTTATGGGCAGTCAACTGGAACTGTGACAAACTTGCCTGGACGAGGACCCAGGTTTACTTTGCAGTCATGCTCTCTGCAGGCATGAGGTAGCATTTCGACACCTGACCATGACTAATCGTATTTTAAATTTAAAGAAAAAACAGATACAGGATACCCCGATTATTCTCTTATTACGCACTTTAGGGCTTTCTCTCAAACGGGAGATCAATACCTGGACCGATTAGGAAACTCTATACCTTTTAAATGGTGAAGCATTTAATTATTTTCACCTTCTTCTGACGACTCGACGCAGGCTCCTGTGAGTGTTCTTCCTGTAAAGCCACTCTTCAAGGCGCCTGTTCTCGTCATTTCTGTTTCATTTTTGGTGGCCTGATGCCTGTGCTCATGCAGGTGAAGGCTAGGCTAAGGGGAAAGTCTAGGCTAATGTTTGCGCTCGTTTGTCAATACCAGTGATCGCATCAGCGTGTTGGAAAAGTCATTACGACTTTTGTTTCGTGTGCCATTGGAGACGCCATCGTCTCACCGTATCAGCGTGATCTAGAGAAGAATGGCAGCCAGCCGTTTGATCAATGGCACTTTTGTGTCACCTCTAGCAGATTCTATTGTTACGTCATTGTCGGCTGCTTAGCAGGCTAGATTAATTATTTAAAGCTTAAATTCTTAAAGAAACACTGCTGTTCCTTGTCTGTTGTGGCATTTCAACAGGATTAGTGGATTGTAGGGAGTTTTTTTTGTTCTTTTGTACAATCTGATCATGTGGCGGTCTGAAACAGAACTTTGACCAGTCCAGAGGAAAGGCTAACGGTGACGATGATGAAATGCTCCCGTTTGTGCAATGCAGCCGGTGAAACAGCGTTGTCAGCGTTGTTACTGTGGTCTAAAGATAAGGGGCTGTAACGGTTATAGCTGTGACCTGACTATAAAACTCCTGAGGACCTTCTTTGACACAGTGGTGGCATCTGCCATCTTTTCGGCATCTCGACGGCAGGCAAGAAGAGACTGGACAAATTCATAAAGAGAGCCAGCCCTGTCCTGGGAAGCCCCCTTCGACCCAGTGCAGGTGGTAGGAGAAGGGAGGATGCTAGCCAAGCTGGAGAAGGACTCCCAGCCCATGCATAAGACTCTAGCAGCACTGGGCAGCTCCTTCAGCGACAGGCTGCTTCACCCCCAGTGCGTGGAGGAGCGGCATCGTGGGTCCTTCCTTCCTGCTGCTGTTAGACTCCACAATCAGCACTGCTCCAAGTGTTTTTTGTGCGTCTGAACGCTGTTTACAAGTGAACCGGAGAAATACTAAGGTTCCCTGTACAGAGTGTACTACGAGACGTTGACCTTCCTCCATAAGGAAATACATGCACAGCGTGTACATTCCCCACTGCACTTTAATCTGATACCGCACTCCGACGTGTCACGGTTCGTTCTGGGGTTGGTTTTTTTTTTTTGCCGTCTTTCATTGTTTACGTGTTTGGACGTGCAAAAAATGCTTCTCTCAATAAACACTCCTCTCAAGCTTAACTTGTTCGACAGAGCGACACAAGTCGTTTAAGTCAGAGCGCGTTACCCGTGGAGCAAACTAACAGTTCCACTCCACAGCTGTTGGCACAGCTGGTGCAGATGATTAATAAAGAGTTGTATTAGATCAGTAGATGGGTATCACGATGGAAAGAAAAGAAAATATCTAACCTTTTATGGAATAAAATTTAGTCTGAGGGAGAAAAAATACCTAATCAAGAAATTTGATATAAAAAAACACATACAAGAATTACAATTTATGATA
>JAYJMA010045844.1:0-11125 GCA_036873895.1 Parotocinclus cabessadecuia
CACACACACACACACACACACACACACACACACACACACACACACACACACACATACAGTCATGCACACAGTCACACGCCAAGGGCCACTTAGAGACACTAATTAACCTAACACACATGTCTTCGGACTGTGGGGGGAAACTGGAGTACCCAGAGTAAACCCACACAGACATGGGGAGGACATGTAGACTCCACACAGAAAGGACCAAGGTCGCTCTACCCTAGGATTGAACCCGGGACCTTCTTGCTGTGAATCAGTGGCGCCACCCACTGAGCCACTGTGCTGCACTCATTCATTTATTTGACTGCAAATGTACTGTGTATTCTGGAAGTAGACTAGATACAACTTTGAATAATGTAACCATGTTCTATGGTCAGAATAGACTGAGAGGTTTGGTAACAAGCACTGAAGATGGATTTGGTGATATAAACACCTAGGTGTATTGTTTTGCATTGTTGATTGTTGGAAATTTGGAAATTAATTGGAAATAAAATAAAATCATAATTAAATGATTAAATCAAGACATTGTCACAGTGGACATTTCAAAGACATATGTCAGGTTAATGAACGTTTCTACATTTAGCTACACTGCTCACTAAAATTAGGGGATATTTCATTATGGGATATTTCATTTTGAAATATTCCCTCATGTATATGAACAGTGTATTTGTACCACATAACTGTCTGTTTGGACAACATCCGTTTGCATATTCGTCTATCGTCTGATAACACCTAATAAAATCCTTATTATTAAAGCTATGAACCTACTTAGCCCATGTACAGGACTACCTTGTCACCTCAATTACCTTGACATTAGCAGCACAGCCTCTGGTACAAAGTTTTATTTTACATACATGCGGTGTCAGCGTGAGAAGACCGTAGTTTACCTGGAGATATGCTCCATATAAGCACCAAGATGATGAGCTGCAGATGTTATCACACAGTGGGCTTTGATACGACTTGAAATAGGTTTTACTGTCACATACAAGACAGTTTCTCCATAAATGTGTTTGTTAGAAAGAGAAAGCACTGGTTAACAAGGGCATGATTGAATCAATGTAATGCAGAAATTGAAAATCAGTATGTGATCAGTATGATATTAAATAATCAGTCTATAGAATATTGCAGTATATTGGCTATTGAATCAATGCTAGTATCCAATATAACATTGGTAAGAAAAAAATATAATATAGTATTTGTTTCACAGTAAATGTTGTGAATATTAAGCAATGCATCCCTGTAGTTAAAATCTTCAGGATACAAAACACATGACAGGACCAAGTGTAAATAGAGTTTCAGATTCATTGCTCCATACTCAACAAACTCATCAAGCATGTGAAGATTCTGTGCTGTGATGTTGGCAAATTGCTAAATACAGAGTTTTTGTATATTCAGTCACTTTTTTCTTAGAATTAATTTCCTACAAATTGCCCATCTCATCAGATAAGTGCTGCCCCTTAGTTAGAAACCCCAAACTAATATATTTATAGGCCTTAATTGGAGTCACAGCATAATTTGAACACTGTCTAAAGGCTTTGTTTCTGCCTTTCTTTACCCTTTTTCTGTGACATAAAGAGAAACGGGCTATAAATAATAGAAACTGCTAAGGAGCCTGAGGAATTTCAGCACTGAGTCAATTAGCTTGGCAGTCTTATTGCAGGCTGAGATATCTTTGGTGCTGGAAGTGCTTGTAATGTCTTTAAGAAAAGATTAAATTGATTTTCCATAACATTACCCCAGAGGAAACTGTTAAAGTGCACCCACCATCGCTTAAGTTGACATAAAAGGCACCTGTGTGCTGGAATATCTAAGAATCTTGAAATTTTCCCTTGATTTTTATTTTAGATTGGTGAAATCAAACACAGAGAAAGTCAGCAAAGGCCCCATGAAGGACTCATTTGATTGAAATGCAAGTGTATTGATTACGAAAGTCAGTATAGTATAGTATAGTATAGTATAGTATAGTATAGTATAGTATAGTATAGTATAGTATAGTTGACAAAAACAGAGAAGCACTAGCAGAAGGCATACAGGTGTATTGTGTTTTGACAGATAGGACATTCCAACCATAAACAGATGGTTTGTTTGTTTATTTGGCTTATTTAACGTCGCTTATTGGCATCAGTGGCCAAGCGACACACACAAGGTTACATCCATACACAAGTTAATCTGAAGACCAGTGATACATACACAAGTCAATGACAATTTAGAGACACCAGTTCACCTAACTCATATGTCTTTGGACTGTGGGAGGAAACTGGAGTACCCGGAGACACGGGGAGGACTCCACACAGAAAGGACTCAGGCCGCTCCACCCTGGGATTAAACCCGGGAATCTTCAGTTGGAATGCAATTTTCCCAACCAAGAAGACGTGAAATGGAAAAGTTTGTACTCTTAACACTGCAAGTATCGTACTGATTTGACCTACAAAAACATAGAACTGGATTTACCTACTCAAAGGTTTAAGATGATTAAAAGGTAATTCTGCAGTGCCTGTTCTGGAAATTAGCGTTCCTTTAAGTGGAATCATTCCTTCTTGGTTGTGTGCAGCCATCGAAATATGTTTATTTATGTTCATATTACATAGAGAGTTTATATTTTTGTTCTACAGTGTGTGAAGTTAAAGTGTGCATGTTCTGTAGTTGAATTGTCATGTATTTGAACAAATAGACAGTGGATTTGATAACTGCGAAGAGCGATAATTGCAAAAGAAGAATAAATCCATCAAAAACTAAATAATCACTGTGTTTTTTTATTTCCTGGTGGGAGTGATATGTACACCAGTTTAGGATGTTTGGTGGATATAAGTGTTCCACTCATTTTAGTGGTAGCAGTTTGTGCAAATGATTGAGAGTAAATTCTTTTCCACGGGACTCTGAGAGCTTCTGTGTTCTATTGCTTTAAATCTGTGCTTGTAGATGTTTGTACTTTTGGCAGAGCAGAAGTTGGTTTAGTACTTTTTGGAAGGTTAGAATTCCATGACACCGCACCGACTGTCATTTAGAACTTCAACAAAGATTCTATTGTCAGTGTTTGTCTGTGTAGGCTGCTGAGTATTAGCTATGGGTGTGGGTGAAATAATAAGAAGGGGTTCTCTAAATAACTTCAGTTTCTCACTTTGCTTCATTTTTATTCACTGATTTGTTTGATCTGCCTGGAGACAGCTGGTTATTAAATACTTTCTAAAAACTATGGTACTAGAGACTGATTTTTCTCTAAAGCAAATACAAAAATGTCACCTTTCCTGTTATTATTATTAAGTGGGAATTAAAACCTGAACATTATCCATTGATTGTGACCCAATATTTTAAGCTCCAGCTATTTTTTAATCTAAAATACAAATTACAATTGAATTTAGTGGTGCTGTAGGAAAGTGGATTATGAAAACCAATGATTACTTAAAGCAACAGAGAGAGAAGTTTGTGAACCCTTTAGAATGATCTACGATATCATCTGTTTTTCAAATTTTCCTAATAGGACATTGAAAGAAGTCAATTCAACAAATGAGACAAAAATATTATACGTGGCAATTAGTTTTTTTGTGGAAAATAATACAATATTACATTGCGCTGCGATGCATAAATATGTACACATTTCCTTCCATTATCTGATGTGTCCTCTTTGTGCAGTAATAACTGAAACTAAACAATTCCAGTAACTGTTGATAAGGTTTTAACATGGAAGAGGTTTTGTACAGATTAACTTAAGCGCTGGGATACTCACATGAGCTCCTTACACAACATTTTGATTGGTATTAAGGTTAGGATTTTTTTCTGACCATTTTCTTGAGACTGGATTCATGGACAGATATCCTGATATTTTCCATTAGAATGTGTTGGTATAATACATAATACATTGCCCCAGCCATGCTGGCATGTCGTCTTGGCACGGATGTAGCATAACATACTACTACCACCACTACATTTCGCAGATGGGTTAAGCTTTCCAGACATAATGCTTCTCACTTAAACCAAAAAAGTCCACGTCACGTGATGGTCAGCAATATTATTTTGAAGAACTGTGTTTTGAACTGTGTCTTGAAGAACACCATTTTCTTCTCCTGATGGTGGATTCATGAACATAAACATAACGCAATGTGAGAGAGGACCTGAGTTCCTTTGTGGCCTCTCAGACTATTACATTATTTGATCTTAGGGTGAATTTTGTTGGTCGACCAAGAAGCAATGGTCTTACAATTCCTAAATTGTTTTCTGTCTGACTGCCTGACTCTTTTTCTGAGCTCATCAGAAAGCTTATTTACTTGTATAATGATAATGTTACACAAAAATGTTTTACGAATATCAGACATTTACAGATACCAGCTTTTTTAAAAACAAAAGTTTACCCACTCACAACTGAAGGGAGGGAGAACATACAAATTCTTTACTTATTTGGAAGTACTACAAACCAGATAAAAAATGCTCAAGTAAAAGTTGAAGTATGGCTTACATATTTTACTCGGGTAGAATTATAAAAGTATGTGTTACTAAATACACTTAAAAGTATGTCTCGTTTTTTGTGTGATTTCTGGCTATGGTTAGTAATGGTTTGTACTACAACTACATCTCTACAACTACATACAACTCATTTGCTAAAATCATGCAAATGACTAAATTATTTAATTTTTTTTTAACTGACCACAGGAAAACAGAACAAAACATTTTCAGTCACAAGGAACCCAAGTAAACAAAATACTTTATTTTATTTGTTTATTCAATGCTGCTTAATTGCAAATAATTAGACACAGCAACATTCTGTTTTTAACAAACCAATATAAGCATATACAGTCGAATCCTGTTAATGGGACCACTTTGGGACGTGATCGTTTTGGTCCTACTAACCGGCTGGTCCGATTAAACGAACATGCCCTATGTTACAAGACAGGACATGCTATAATTTATGCAACATATTAAATGTTTATTAAACCTTTATTGTGCGATTTACACGTATAGCGAATATACAAATAAAAACTACTGTTGCTTACGAACTTTGTTCGCTGAAAAATAAATATGCAACCAAGTTTTCGAAACGATCTACAACAAAATGTATAGATAAGCATAATACTGTAAAAAAAAAAACAAGTTCTTACTAAATTCCAGTCAACATTTGAAGAACTTATCCAGTGTGATCTGACGCGTTTTCTTGACGAACTGCACTTGAACAAAATCAAGAAAGTGGTGAGCATGTTCACCTTCCGCTGGTTTTGCTCTTGTCAACACAACTTTTCGAATTTCCTGACCTTTGATAAAAGCATAAATTCTCCCGGAGATCACAGTAATCCTCCCATATCTTGCTGATCCGCTTTGCAGTGGCTAAGTGGCGACCTGTGGCTTCTATTTCTTATTCGCTTCTCCCGTTCTTTGGTCTGATTAAAAGTAGTGTGTAAAACATACAGATTTATTTTGATATGAAGCCATAAGTAAACATAAAACTACATGTAATAAGGAATAATCAAATGCAGGCACGTAAAACTATAAGTACAGTAACAACGTAGAAACAGTCGTTCAGAGAAACAGTGAAGTGGAGTATTGCCAACATCCATTGTGCAGAAGTGGAGATGTATTCAAAATACACTTCAATCATATTTATTTAGAAATCACATTAATGAGCTGATTGGAGCCTCAGCAGCTTGATAAACCCTTCAGCTCCAGGGTGCTGGCTGCTGCAGTGTCAATTTTGAATTGTGAAAAGACTAACTACATGCTTTCATGCCTGTAGTCAAATGTGTCTCCAGATGGAAATCTGATTAGATGTTACAAAATGTAAATCTAATCGACATCGAACCATCTGTGTTGGCCTTGTTACAAGTTTTATGCAACAGATGGATGCTGCATCAAAGACTGCAGTCCTTTAATTAATATACATAAAGGTGCCACATTCTTGGACCGTGTGTGCTATGATACAACGTCTTGAGAAGGTGTTGGATGCGACGATGCGCCTAGGAAAGTTAAACATGGCACAGTGATAATATATTACTTCTATATTAATAACATAGCTAGTTTAAAGCTAAGGTGGCCATACACATCCTGTATCAAGAATGCAGTGGAACCTTGGAATTTGAACAATTTGGACATTGACCAGACCGTTTGAACTTTTGTTGCTCCCACACCCAAACAAAAATTCTGACATTGAGCATCGGCATCCTAATGAAACGCTCAATGGTGCGATTTTCCAAAGACCATGTAATCCAGTCCAACAGGTAGCAATAATGTACCAATATGGTATTACAATTGCCATGAAGCCCAAAAGATGAAGAAGATGATATAGGACATTATCAGAGGCATATCATCCATATTTTATTATTATATTATGTATATGTACGTAACGTGAGAACAAGGATCTATAAAAATCTTATTTCCACAACATCTTGGAGGAAGTGTATCATGGCAAAAAGCTCCCTCTTATCAGGCTGGAAAAGGAATCAAAACCATTTCTAAAGAGTTTGGACTCCACCAACCATCAGTCAGACAGATTGTGTACAAATGGTGGAAAAGATCATCGTTACCCCACCCATGAGTTTCTGACTAGCAGAGATCACTCCAAAAGTAAGGTGTGAATCACACAGTCCCCTTAATATTCATGAATCAAAAGAACACTGGCGTGCATGGCAGGGTTGCAAGAAGAAAGCCAGTCTTCTCCAAAAAAAAGAACATTGCTGCCCATCTGCAGTTTGCAAATGCACAAATGAGCAAGCCAAAAGCCAACTAGGAATAAAGTTTGTAAAAGTGACCAAAATAGAACCATTTCGTTTGAAAAAGAAGTACAATTTCTGGAGAAAGTAAATGGTGGAATTGATTAAATCATGAATTCTGAATTATAGCAACAATGTTTAAAGGAAATCTGTCAGGTGATCTGTCTGTGAACTAAAATTAAATACAAAGTGGGTCATTCGGCAAGACAATGATGCTATGTACGAGTCATTCTATCAAAGAATGGTTAAAAAAGAATAAAGAAAAAGATGCTGTGGAAGGACCAACATCCCAGAGTATTAGCTGACACGGAAAAAGGAATAGGTTCAAAGTCCTCCAAGCTGATGTGCAGGACTGATCAACGGTTACCAGATGTGCTTAGTTATACTGTATATAAAGGGTTCACAAACTTTCAAGCACCACTGTATGATGTCAGATGACAATGAAAGAACGAGTACTACACTGTGTGCTGTAATGCAGCACAAATCAAATGAATCTACTGGGCCATGAACACAAATTAGAGGGTTGGTGCATCGTAATTAATAATCCTATTCATCCTTTTTCTTTGCATAAAGAGTTCACAGAAGTGTGCAAAAACGATGATACAATAGCTGCTTTGAATAGTGTTGAAGCACAGCAGTACATGGGTATAGATGGGTAATGACGATAATATTATAAAACATGTCTTTGTGTTTAAATTAGCTTTATTTTGCACTGAAAACATGAGATAAAGCTGGTAATACTTATTAGGAACTATAATAAAAATTGGTGATACTTCACAATATACAATCAATCCAGATACATCAGTTTCTAATAGTCTTCTATGGCTGTGGCAAAAAACTTATTCTGTGGCTGAACAATCATTCAGTTGAATGTAGATGTACATTTTAAATGCTTGTCATATTGAAAGATCCAACCATGACCCAGTCGTAGCTTCTCCCAAGACTTCATGTAGTCCATGATGTCCTAACAGGGTTCCTATGATCTTGAACGAAAGACCGTCCCACAACGTTAAAGACCCAATAGTATACTAGAAGGAAAGTTCTTCAATTTTCATTTTTGCATGAACCTTGAGTCTTTCTGATGGAGAAAACTTTTATATAATCCAGTTACAGTCAAAGTCCCAACAGCAACCAGTGTGGCCATGGCACTTTTATGGCACATATAGCCTTAATCCATCCAAACAGTTTGTTAATGGGGCGATATCTACGTTTAGACTGGCAGATTTTGGCTCTTGGTACAAAAAAGCAAATTGAAGGTGAGTGAGACAGCTGGGCTGTTTTACTTCCATAGACTTGCTCAGATAAAGCTGTGGGTCTAGATTGACATTGAGCCATTGTAAAAAAAGTGCTATATAAAAAGTGCTTCTCTGGTCTGCTGCTGTAGCTCATCTTTTCATCTAGCCCAGTTTGACATGCTGTGCATTCGGATTTCCAGTCTGACCATTCTACAACATGCAGTTTTCTTCCAAACAACAACCACTCACTAGATAGTTCTCATTTATGTGTCATTAACCCTAGAACCCTTAACCCTCTATAAACCCTAGAGATGGTTGTGCATGAAAAGCCAAGCAGTTAATGAAATTAAACTAATTAAACCCAACGCATTCAAGTAAATCTCATTTCGGCCCCATTAACTTCATTTTTAATTATTCACAATACCAATATAATGTACTACTATGTAGAAACCAAACTATCAGCCATCTAGCACTTATAGGAATGTGAGATGTAAACCACCATTGCCCACACCCTTATTGAGGTTATTCAATAAAATACTCTCAAATCCACCTGAGCTGATTCTACACTCCTCCTGAGAGTTTGTAGCTGTCATGAAACAGCAAACACATCAACCATACTGTCTTTCAAGTGGTCTGTCCTGTGTGATTTTATCTGATCTTTTTTCTTAATACCATCTGCTTCCCCTGGCTCATTCTGAGAGTAGTACTATCTTTCCACTGTTTGATTCCCAGCAGGGACTTCATGTTCAAATTCTCTTTTATCTTGAGGGTCTCTGCTTGTGTGCTGTAAGATTTTTTTTTTGCTGGATAGTTCAAGTAAAGGCTTGTAAATCTTCTAACTTGTAATTCTCATGAGTGGCTTAGGTAGATAAACTGGTGCATCCAGCTCACCTGAAAACCCCGAACAGACTCAAATTCTCTTTATTTTAAGGGTCTCAAGGAGAGAGGCTGGAGTGTGCTGCATTAGCGTTGCTGGCTAGTACATGTAAAGGCTGAAGACTTCTTCAGATCTATTCTCATGAGATTGGTTCAGAGATTGCTTCCAGTTCACCTGCAAATCTCTGAAAGACTAAATGTGTAATTTATGATCTCAGAACAACAAATACAGTTTACAGCATGGATCTACATAAGAAAATGGTATAGCAGTTTATCAAGATCACCTATTGCTGTGTTACAGATTGGAGTAGAGTAAACAGAAATCTTCCATTCTCATTTCCACAAATATCCCAATTATTCCAAAAAAGACTAGGCAGGACATAAGAAGGAGACGATCAACAAATAACAATTACAACAATGGTATTTGTATAAAATACAAAGCAGATTCCAAAAAAGTTGAGACACTAAACAAATTGTGAGTAAAAACTGAATGCAATGATGTGGAGATGGCAAATGTCAATATTTTATTCGTAACAGAACATAGATGACAGATCAAAAGTTTAATCTGAGTAAAAAAGGAAAAACATGTTGCTTTAAAATTTCACAGTGTCAACAAATCCCAAAAAAGTTGTGACAAGTAGCAATAATTCTCTCAGTTCACAATTTGTTTAGTAGGTTTGTAAATACACAATGGATCCCAGAATTCATAGCGTGCAGGCAAATGTATAGCTTGGGCTCAGGGTATCTACTCTAGGCCTGAAGGGATCACTTTCCTGAGCAATGCCTCCCTAAGACCAATTATACCTGTGTGAACCCTCAGCTGGCCAAAACTCTCCATTGGGACTCAAAGGCAGGTCACTGTGGTGTGGTGGCTTAGCAAACTACCACAGGAGCACCGTACAGTGTATATCAGGACACCATATTCATTGTAACTGATTTCACTGTCTTAATCTTAATCTTGTAATCTGACACCTGACCTGACTTCACAATCAGATCCGACAGAAAACAGAAGATACTAAGAACTCAAAGTTTTCTGCTCCATCTCCATACAACTGCAGATAATGGACTTTCTGTAAGGTTTCATAAATCTGTTGTTATTATATCGAATGTGCTTTGATGTGTCAGTTCTATATTGTTCAGGCTGACCAAGGACCTCTTAAGTGACCTAACCCAGTGTCCATTATTATTGTACATTAGCTAATGTGTGGATCCCTAAGCTCTTTTTTATCACAGTTGTGACCTAGTTGATACAGTGATAAGGTTCAGAAACAATGATAAAGGATACAGTTGACATACCTGAGAATCCATCAAGCCACAGCTGGTACACATCTTCATCAATGATGGTGGTGTTTCCCACAAATACGTCCAATTCCATAGACATCCTGTGAAAGGTCAAAGCACAAATAGCTCGGTTTTATCATGATGGGTGTGTCCACAAATGTAATAAATATGCAGCATTGCCCATTTGGACCATTTTAAAATCGTCCTTAAAAGTTACCCACAGGTATATATTACACAAATACATCATCATTAGGCAAAGCCAAAAAAACAAAACCCCAAACCTACCCTTTAGCTTCTGTACCGCACAGTCAGCAGTTCCAGCAGGAAGGAACTCGTTACCTGATGGAAAAAGGTATGTGCAAAATGTACACATGAAACTCTTAATTTTATTCAGATAAGAAACACACGCAAGGCTACAAATAATAAACACACAACAGTTACGTATCAGCTGCATTAACACAGGACAACAAGCCTGCCTGACTGTTCCAGCTGAACATGTCATTATCAGATGTCATTATGTCTTCCGTCTGATTGACAAGGCGCGTGCGTGTAAATGCGCCATGTAAAACTACATTACCCATGATTCATTAAGCTCCCCCACGCTAGAAAATTCCGTTTCACACTATAATACACCGCTGCCCCCTACTGCCACTATGAAACATAACACATTAACCTGCCGAAAGCACTCGTTTTTAGGCGTTCATACTGCAATCTCGGTTAAAAAACCTTAATGAATGCCTTACAATATAACGCCATAGACTCCAAGACTGTGGACTTCAGGAGACACCCTTCACCACTGCTACCCATCACTATAACTGACAGTCCTGTGGAGACCTTCATGTTCCGGTAACCTACCATCTCTCAGGACCTGAAATGGGAGCTCAGCATCAGCTCCATCCTCAGAAAGGCCCAACAGATGATGTACTACAGCAACAAAACCGACAGAAAAAAACAAAAGCAGGAACCGACTACAGAGAACAAATCAGATCAGAACTGCTGAAAAAAATCATTGGTGCTCCTCTGCCCAAACTTCAGGACTTG
>JAYJMA010045855.1:0-11125 GCA_036873895.1 Parotocinclus cabessadecuia
CCGCATTTCGTCCTGCTCGCTGACAAATCACTCCCCCCCCTCCTCTTCCCCAAAGCAGCCCTTATCCTTACACACACAGGACTTGAGGGCACAAAAGAGGACAGCATGTGCTTGATGCTCCTGCGTCTGGTGACTCTGCCTGTCTGCCTTTTTTATTAGACATTCCATTGCTTATGTCTAGATGCCTGGAGATCAAGAAATCACATATATTAACTCTCCATTGCAAGGAGGCACCACGACATGGCTTCTAATGAAACCATTACAGTGATGGAGACAGAGAGGCAACCCATAGCAGGCCGAAATTACAGAGAGGATAAAATGACTCGAGAGCAGAGAGAGAATGTGACGCACCTGCTGCTTTCTTAGGGGTGGGATTGCAAGTGAAACAGCGGGAAAGCCATGCTGTTTTAAATGACTGTTGTTGAAAGCGGAGCTTGCGTTGATGATTGTGGATGAGCTGTTAACTTTGAGAAGCCCCGAGATCTTAAGGAATTACGTTACTTGCCTTAGATTTGATGAACAGAAACCATAAAAATATATAGTTAGAATCCATCATTCTGAACCCTCTATATGATGTACAACATTTGATAACAACAATCAACAGTCCAGCACCTTGTTTGCTACCACAGTTCCTATTAGTACGCTATTAGTACACTGCCCTGTAAAGAGGCCAATATCAGAGGCCACTTTTGGGTAGTGTAACTCTTGGTGAGAGGTCTTTGACTGCTAGACGTACCACTACAACAAACCTCGTCCTTCTGACATAGCTGTGAGCTGGGACACCAGCTCCAGTAAACTACGAGTGTGCAGGATCTACAGGCCCAGCTGTGGGCAAATGTGTCATAGAAGCATGTCTATCAGTCAGCAATCCCTCACCAAGAGGCGCACTACCCAAAAGTAGCCTGTGGGAGCCTTTTTATAGACTTCATACACTTTTACACCCTCTTGTAAGTCCACAAATCAGACCACCCCTGCCTGTGGCATAGGTCCAACATCCAGTCCAACATTTCTGGGCATATTTTGTGTGTATTTGTGTGTATATTTTTGTACCTTTACTTCTGTAAAGCAAGAAACATTTGTGTATGTACTTTGATTTAAAAAAATTACTTACCAAGTTGTAAGCAAAGGGCAGGTTATTAAAGAGATCAGGACACGATAGGGGCTTTTCCCGTTATTCTGAGTATTTGCGATCCAAGCCATTTTGTCATTTGGGTGGCTTAATTATTTCAGTCACACTTGTGTCTTTTATCTGTTCGTTAACCTCTCTGGGATGTTTTTTTTCTCGGCTGTATCCCGATTCTCTTGCACATTTCCACACACTCGCTGACTGATCGTCTCGGATATAGTGGAAACAAGTCCTACAAGCTGAATAACTAACGATCTGTCCCCATTAGCATGCAGAAACGATTTCTCATTAGTGCCATTATGCAAGTGAGAGTAACGTTTCTCAGGGATACTGTCAGCGCACAGCAAGACAGGAGGGAGCGATGATGCGACGCCACAACAGGCTTTGGGGCGCTTTTATTTTTAGCGTTTTCCTTCTCCCTGACATGGCATCAGCTATCAGAATTTAGATCCCCACATCCACTGTGACAATGCAATCTGTTTTTTGTGTAGCTGTTTTCCGCTGTTTCGGGTGAAATTGACCTCAAATCACATTGCTCGGCCACACCCCCAAGTGATTTCAGACATTTTGCAGTATTATTATAGTGTCATACGTTCATACGAGACTATACATTACTGTAGCCTGGTTACGCTGTGGGCTATGGAATTGCTCTGCTATGGAAATCAGCATCTTTCCTGTAAAACAGTTATAATAACTAACTGAAATAGTAAATCCCGTTAAATCAACTGTCTTCTGCAATCATATGTTATTTAGTCAAGCGTAACTACAAAGGGTGAGTCAGAATTCACAGGAGACGTCGCGTGTTGCGTCGTAAACTTCCCGCAAAGGCTGCCAAGACCATTGTGGAGGTTTCTTGGTCGGTAGCTGTTCTCCGGACGATCACTACGTGGCTTGTTGTCCAAAGTCCCGGTTTCTCTGAACCTGGCTCCATCTTAAGTTACCAGCGATGAGCGACAAAATGTTTGACATTTCTGTGTTGTTACGTTTTTAACCACAAGAGATATTGCAAATCTGATTGTGCCAAATGATTTCTCAGATATTTCTGGTCTTCTTTGATATGCTAACAACCACATTCCCATTGGAAAAAACTTGCCCATGATCCAGTATGGCAGCTTTCAAGATGGCAACCGTGTTCCTGACATGGCCTAAAAGCTACCCATCATTTACTGGAGTATTCAGATATGTAATTTTCTCTTTTGTTTCTGAAATAGAAGAGTGTCCTGTGTCTTTTGACTCACCCTGTATAACTAAATGAACTAACCATGCGTACGAGCCGATATTTCAGAAAATAATCCCTGAACCACGGAATATACTGTACTGTTACAAAGTTACTGTTGTCTCTAGATTTGGCTACTTGGTGCATGGTGACATATCTAGTGACTCTTTGAAGAGACCATACCAACTGTCCTGCACTTAATTTAGATTTGCATGTTCACCAGTTCCTCAGAGGACTTGTTGGCTACACTGTAAATGGTTGATGTAGGGGTGTAGTTCATTCGTTTGTAGACAGATAAATAATGACACTGTTCATTTCAGTCAGTAGTGCTGCATCACTACTATTCTCATGCTGTTCTTAAGAAAATATGCATGCAGAAGCAATAACTAATCAGACACCAGGCCAGGGACCATCATACACCAGGGAACGCCCATTCCTGAGCCAAAAAGGACTCGGAAGTGCAACTCAGACCGTCTTACGATGCTGTGATTGCAGCTGTTCCACAATCCTGGGTGAATCCTACACGTGGCCATTGCCATTAATGGATTTCTGCATATATACGATTGGGAAGGTTTTCTAACTAGCTGGCAAAGAGAACTTGGAAGAGAAAGTGGACAGATCTGAGGAGAATTCCAAGGAAGAAAGCCCCATGTTATCGGGGAGGTAACCCAGCTGTTGCTGTCGCCAGGGGCGTCGGAAGACATTTATTGTATATACATTATCTATACTGTATGTAACGCATTCACAAAGAATGGGAACGTAATTGCACATAGTTCTGAGTGCGAAAGGTTTATTACTTCTGTCCCCCAACATTGGATTATTGTTTTCCACTGAATTTCACCTGCAGTCAGTAATGTCAGATTTAAAAGAACTATATAACAGTTCAGACATTTGTTTTCGTTTACGTTCCTCCTGCATGTCAGCGTTTGTATCAGTGCATAGAAACGGTCGCCCAGCTGAACTGATCATGCTTTGTTTGTTACTCAGCACTAGGTAAAGCAGTGGATTTTTGACTTATCCCCACACCCGTGTGGTCCCCTGTGTGTTCCTTCCTCGCCAAATATAGAGTAACAGTGTGATACCGGTACGCTTTTCTATAGAGTTTGCCATTGTGGTATAAATCCATCCAGTCGTCTGTTAAGGCATGTTTGTCTGGTGACATTTGGAAGTTCTCAGTAAATGAGCATTAAGCAGGTCACAGTGACTTAGCTAGTTACAGTCAATGCGCTTTAGTAAGATAAACTGTCTGAGGTTTGTACTGACATGGGAGAGAACAGAAATGAGATTACAGCAGTGGCTTGGCCTGAGCTGCACGGGGATGAAATGGTTGATTTCTGTGGGAACAGGGACAACGTTCTCAGGGTAACAGGGAATAGAGGGTGAATTTAACCCATGCAGTTATCATATCTCGTTTTAACTCACTTATGTTTATAGTACTGGCGTAGGAGGATGTGGGAATTGGCTAGAGACAGTCCTTTCAAGGACTGCCTCGTTTGATCTCATGGTGGATTGAGTAAATGGATATATGGTGAGGATATTGTGGGGTTATGGTGGGGATATTTACCGCGGTTGGGTAAATTGAATTTTGAGGGCATTGTTGATGCGAAATGGGAAATGGGGTGTTGGGGTCATTGGGGACATCGTTGTGGTAAGCGGAGACAGTGTGGGGGTAAGTGGGGACGGTGTTGAGGTATATCTGTGTTGTAGTAGCAAACAGTTTGCAGAAGCTTTTCCCAGTGCATACATCTGCTGTATCTGCAGGTTCCTCATTAAGCCTGGATCGTAATTACAGTCACACCTGGGCTCACCCACCTGGTTTTACAGGGTGGCTTCTCGGAGCATCGCTGAGATTTTGTTTTACCAATATATAGTAAGCTTGATTCTGTTGCCCTATAATCTTGAAATCCTCCGGCTTAATGGGCCGTAATTGTAGATAGTGAGCAGTACATGAGAGGTAATGAGTGTGTCTGCTGTTCATTTCTCACTCTTCACCTTCTAAGCATCTCCAAGTCTCCTCCACAGTGGCAGCCTTTGTCTGAATCAGTCGCTTTACTGTTTTGTCGCGGCAGGCTGATCACGTTACGGCTTTGCTGAGCAGGTCAGGGGGGAAGCCAGCGAGTAGATCTGGAACACAGACATTGTTGGGCGAAACCAGAGCCAACAGGTCGGCCGCTGTTTAGAGAGGCACTTAATGGGGTTCTCACCCCCACCCAGCGCTCTCAAACCACAGGAGAGGTAGCTCGGAACGCTGGGGGAATACAGCGGGAACATAGCAGGGCTTTGTGTGGCCAGAACACGAGCCTCGTGCCCACCAACAAAATTCTGCATTTTTCAGGGTATTCCAAGTGAATTATGCCAGGATGTCAACGTGTGTTTGAAACTTTTCAACAGCTAGCAGAATCGTTTTAAGCACTTACAATACATTATTATGCACATTTTGTAATGGACTTCAAATGGTAACTGATGAAGTGATTAAATGTAAATGTTATCGAAACATATTTTCATGGTGTGTAGCACCGCTGCCTGACAGCAACAAGGTCCCGGGTTCAATTCCAGAGTCCTCCACGTGTCTGTGTGGGTTTACTCCAGGTACTCCGATTTTCTTCCCACAGTCCAAAGACATGCGTGTTAGGTTAATTTGTGTCTCTAAAGTACCCCTTAGGGTGTGACTTTGTGTGTCTGTGTCCAAAGATGGATGGGCGTCCCATCTAGTGTCGTTCCTGCCCCTGTGCCCAGAGTTGCCAGGTGGACACCGGCTGGCCCACGACCCCTGGTGGATTAAGTGGAAGATAATGGATGAACATTCTTACATTCTTGAAATATTCAGATCATGAGTGTGACTTTAGCAAGTGAAACCAATGACAGGATTTAATGCCAGGATTTATTTAAATCTGGTCTTATTTATGCAAACGGAGAGACAAATCTGGCAAGAGACGACACAAGCGTATGAGTGCAGGGTTGAAGACTCCCTCCAGGCTTCCTACCAAGTATTTAATTTTAAATCTCCCGTTCTCTTCGTGTATTCTCACGTTTATCGAACCAAAATTAGCATACGTTTTAAAATTACAGTTCCACACTTTATCTCCATCACTACAGAAGGTGTCACCCCTGGTTTACGCATTTATTTTGGAGCTGTCAAGCCTGGAAGGTGTTGGTGTCTCTCCAGTTTCACGCCAAGTTGAATCTCATGAGTTTCTCAATTTAGAAGAAATTCAATAATACCTCACGAGTCTTAAGCATGAAACTGCTATGATAGACGATCCTCATTTATAGACTCTACAGTTAGTATTCTCTTAATTAGAGTATATTTACAATATGTAGAGTGTCTTTTGGTATCTGTGGTGAATTTAACGAGCAAGGTACATCATGTATTTTCTGGTATAGGGGTGAGTTTTGGAAAGAACTTCATGATATGATAGGCAAAACAATACATGGGCCAAGATATGCTTATATCAAAATTGATACTACTATGGGATTGATACTACTATGGGATTGATACTACTATGGTTTATTTGGTATTTTATAATAACTGTTGGTGTGATCGTAATCATGATACTGTCACAGATGTCTGTCATGACTATTTGTGGCTGATGAAGCCCTAAACTTGAAACTGCAGCGGTTTGTTGTGGTATCTGTTGGTTTCTGTGGTATGTTAATGATATCTGTGGCTTTTTACTCTCAACTTTCATGGCTTCTAAACTTTATATTTGCTACATTTCAAGTTTTGATGCATTTTTTAGAGTTTACTCTTGGAACTCTTGCCTTCCAGATGTTTTATGCTACTGTTATGGCTGCACCACTTGGTTTATTCATCAGCTTGTTTCTGTTGACCCTGCTGTTCCAAACAGAAAGGGAATGAGGGCAAGTTCTGTGGGGGAGTGAGTGAGTATAACAAAGCCTCTTTGTTTTGAAGAGACATTTGAGTTCCATCGGCTGTGACATGTCAGTTTAGTAGATAAGACGGGGCATGACAGGATATGGTAAGTTGATAAGTGATCTCTGTTATGTTGACCACGCTCATTCTATGATGAAATGGGTTGTAACCCACTGAGCACCTCAGAGACTTTCAGCAGGGCACGTTCATAGGTTTCCAGACAAGGTTGTGAGATGTTGACAAAAAAAAAAAAATATTTCGTTAGTTTGTGGCTCTGAATTGCCCTCCTGTCTTTGCAATGGAATTAGTGACAGCATTTATGTCTCGTTTTTGTGTCATAAGACATTGCCAAGGTTTGCTGAGTGTGTTTTTGTGCTTGTAACTTGGTTGGTTTAAGCCTGCCACGGACAACCGTCTCAGACGTTTGTCAGCATCTCACTATTGTGCCGTATTGAGTTTCACGAGCTGTCTTTAACGGCAACCGATTTCCGACAGTTTGCAGATCACCGTATTTGCAGCAACATGTGTCATGACAGAGAAAAATCACCTGCATGTGAGTTAAGACGGATCCACGTCTAGCAATTCTATCCAAAGACATAGACTGAGGCTGGTGGGGTCTGTATTTTGTCTCCTGGAGCCATTGGTTCAAGCATTTTTAACTTAAGCACGCTGCATGACCTCAGTGCTCATGTGCAATAGCTTGTCCTGCCTGGCTATATAAAACAGCGAAATCACAAGGCGTGTCTTTGACTGTTTTTTGCTAAGTGAGCGATCAATAACGTCAGCTTGCACATTGTGTCGAGTATTTAAAATATTTTCATAAGCCCACAGTTTCCAGCCTGGAACCCAAATATCACAGGGGTTCTGCTCTGAGGTGCACTGAACATGCACATACAATTTGCACGTTAACTACAATTAAAATAACACACTC
This sequence comes from Parotocinclus cabessadecuia, assembly GCA_036873895.1. NCBI lineage: Eukaryota > Metazoa > Chordata > Actinopteri > Siluriformes > Loricariidae > Parotocinclus > Parotocinclus cabessadecuia. Next base: position 7,148 of record JAYJMA010045855.1, read on the forward strand.
ATTTCTTAAATTATTACACACAAAGATTATTGTTCTTTTATAGGGATGCGTTTACGTATGGGACATGTTGAAAGAGTAATGGCCAGCTCATGCTTATGCCAGCCAAATGTGTTGCTGTCTCGAAAAGAGCCTTTTTAAAAATGAAAATATAAAAACAAGCTATGAAATGAACCCAAAAGAAAGGAAAATATATATATATATATATATATTATTTAAGTTCATGTTGCCAAAAAGGATTTGCAATGAATCACTTTATTAATTTGTTGTGTGGGTGTCTGGTGCAGCTTTTCTTAGATACTTATGGGGGGGGCTCCAAGTAAACAAAAGGTTAGGAACTAAGCCTAAACCATGCATATTGCACAACCCTGTTTCCACATCCACAAAGTCAGAACTTCAACTTCCTGCTCTGCCTTTCTAAAACAAATTCCATGAAGAAACATTCGTAGTTATGCTGATGAACTGTTTGCACAGAGCCCTGGTCTTAAGGGCGACTGTCCATCAGACATACAGTATGTGAGATGAATTAAAATGCCAACAGCCAACAATTGTCCCTCAGGGTTTAATATATTATTATGTTCTTTCTTTTCTAATGAGATCACAATATATGATTTTGATTTTCAGGACTGTGGGTGTTATTTCTCATAAATGGTTGCACGATGTCACAGTCCTCCCTGTTTGGACCAGTTCCTCAGCAGACGGTACATTTCATAGTCACTCGTTGTCATGTAACCATGATCCCACAGATCTGGCTGAATAAGTCATGTTAATATTGAGTCATAGCTTTTGATTTGTGCTACATGATTCCTTTTGATAGCCAATAGAGCTAGCATGTTGTGACAGCCTTCTGTGGCTTTTTATATAAGCAGGCCCTTACATGAAATGCAACATGACCAGAGGTGTATCCGAGTTAGTCGTTCATGGCTGTTGCTGAATCGGGTGGCGTTTGAAGAAGAAGCTGCATGTCATGCAGTATATGAGAAAAAAACAGTTCCTAATGTGTGAGTGGTGCTGTTTAGTGGCGTGGTACTAACACGGTACTGGCTTTCTTATGACTCGTCTTGAGAGTTGAATGTGTTGAGGTGTATTGATGTATTTCTAATATATCTATATTTCAGTGCTGGATTTCTGTGTGCATACGCAGCCAATCAGAACTTGAGTTCTCAGTTGAAGAGCATGATGAGGCTGGTCACCAGTAATCTCAGAGACCTATACACCTTCTCCAATGATACGCCAACGGTAAGCGACCACAAATTTAAATCCAGTGCATGGCACTCATGAACTGTAATGTACGGTAATGTAATGTACGGACAGACATTTGAAACCTTGGATGGTTGGGAGATGAGCAGGCAAGAGGCAAATGCTTTATGGATGAAGGGTGAATTGTGAATGAATAGATTTGTGATTATGGAAAATGGGTAATTGGATGGATTGGGTGGAGCAATGACTGAAAAGATGGAAAGACAGGTGGGTATCTGGATGAAATGATTGAATGTATAGTTCAAAGGATTGATGGATGGATGAGCAAATTTAAAAATAGATTTGTGGATGGATGAATTCATTGGCGGGCCGATGTAGATGTTGGTAGATTGGATATACATTATAATGGATGGATGGAAAGAATGGGGGTTGGATAGATACATATTTTGGTGGGTTGGTTAATGCCTGGGGTATGGGTGGCTGAAAGATGGAATCCACTGATAGATAATTGAATCGGTGGATGAATAGACTGGTGGAAGGATGGACGGGTAAACAGTTTGGTTGAGGGATGATAGGAGTAAATTGGTGGATGGGTGGATGAACAGACTGGTGGAAGGATGTGGGTTGACAGATTAGTACATGGATGTGGTAACTTGGTTGATGAATGGTTGGACAGATGTACTTCCCAGACAAAAAAATAGACACGTTGCGGTAGTAGCTCCAGGCTCCTCCAGATGGCGTTGATTATTGGGCTAAAAATACCTGTGGGGTGAGAAGAGGTGATAAAAATCGATCGCAAATCAGATGAGAATGAATGACAATAAGAGGTGATTGCATTTGGATGTGCCAAGGCCATAGTGTGAAGGAAGTAGCTGAATCTGCAGGTGTATCGTAGTGCACCGTCATACGGGTCTACCAGCAGCGGCAAAAATCCTAGACTACTTGAAAATCTTGTCAGAACGACGAAACTGTTAGGTACGTTTCAGTCACAGGTCACTTTATTATTTTTTCCAGCATTTAGCAGACGCCCTTATCCAGAGCGACTTACAACTCATACAGTCTTACAATCCAAGCAATTTGTGGGTTAAGGGTCTTGCTTAACCTTAACCGCTAGGCTATCACAGTCCCATTACGGATTACGGATGAAGGGCAGGATGAAATAGGATTTTTACCAGTTAACTTAGCTTACTATTTAACATTAATTTGCTATGCTAAGTGCTATAGTTTAATACCCTACTATAAATACAATACAAGGTGTAGGTCTATAGGACTACAAAATCAGGGTGTGATATGTGCCTGGGCTATGGTAACCTTACATAATATATATGTAGTTTGCTAGTTTAGTGCCAAATAAACAGAACACATTCTGTAAATAGTGTAGTGCACTGCTCACACAAATGAGGAGATATTTCAAAGTGAAATACGAAGAAGATCTAACAAGAACTGCTATATAATGTGATCATGTCCATACCCCATCACATTTAAGAATGGACCACTCTTTGTGCTTTTCTTCTTATCTCCTGACCAGCAACAGGACATTTCTTTTTGCTTCCAAGTGCCTGGATGAAACAAAAAGGTGCTGAACCCAAACTAGCAGGTCTTTTGGATCCAACTCAGAAAATCAGAAAGTATCAAGATTTTGTCACAAATAACGCTGACCTCGTACAAATGCATGATAGTACGTGACGCTTTGAGTACACTTTCATATCTCTTTGAGAACATGCACTTTGGCCCATTTTTTTTAGCTTCAAGTCAGAATCAGCTCATTCATTTTGCATTACTGATAAAAATATAAATGGTTAAGTTATAGTTATCTTTGGTCACCTAAGACCAAAATACACTGACAGTGATGGAGCATGGACAGGGTCAGATTGTCCGGCAGTTCTTGCGGGATCCTCTTCATATTCACTTTGAAATATCCCCTCATTTTTGTGAACGGTCTAGGCACTGATAACCTAAAGCAGATGCATACGCTATTGGGTGAGAAGCAGCGATACATAGATACAATATACATTTTTATTTGGAATATATCTTGTGATCATGATTGCTCAGTTATTGGTGATGATTAGTGATGTGTGTGTGTGTCTGTGTAAAGGTAGAAATAGCTGTTGTTTGTCACATTGTTTAGGGTTATGTTAACAAGAAGAGCAAAGACATGGACAAATTTGAAATGAAATGAGATAGATGCCATTGATATTCGAAATGCATCATTTTATACAGGTACAACATATTTTAGCTACAATGCAGGATTCCAAAACAGTTACTTTTTACGGTGTCGCATTAATTGACATGCTGGCAATAGTCAAGCTCTTGTGCAGCTGCAAAAAAAGTGACAAGCGACAAGCACGCTATAAAAATTGTACTTCATTTCTATCCATCCCATCTGTACTATTACAGTATAATAAAGCATTATCACGGCACAAAATTAAACCATTAATGAGCATATCCATAGTTCACTATACTTAACATACAGTGGTATAAAAAGTCATTGTTCATGCTGAAAAAAATGATAAACACATTTGGCAGGAAGAATCATGAATGCATTTCAGGGACATCATAATGCACAAGCATGTGAAAAACATAAACCCTTCACATTTACATGAGAAAAACAAGTGGATTGTATACATTCATTGTTCTGTTACTGGAGATGTTCTGAGCAATACAATTTGTAAAGACATTGAATAAAAACAGAGAATCCCTCCTATGGCGCATGTACCCATAAATTATATACACATTAATATATCCCATAGAAAAGCCTAAGCCTAATAAATTATAACACTT
>JAYJMA010045866.1:0-11125 GCA_036873895.1 Parotocinclus cabessadecuia
ATTGTACTGCTCATTTCTTTTCTGCATAGCTAACTGTAGCCAACAATCATTATAGGTCTACTAATACTACTACTACTACTACTAATAATAATAATTAAAAAAAGCTAATATATATATATATTATATGTGTATTTTTTCAGGTTGCAGTTCAGCAACTCACTTTATCTGTTAAAAGTAATATATAAATGAAAATTTGCAAAGACCTGGTAGGGTACTAAATTAGTTAAATTAGTAATTAAGTAACTATACGGGCACAATGGCCATTTGTGGCCTTTTCGTGAGTAAAAGATTCAACATACTGCATGAAATATCTTGTGTCCTTACACTTGTCCCTGATTTGCCATGCATCTACTAATTGAATATATTTAAATCAGCTGAAATCCTTTATCTCCTACAAATCCTCACCTTAATCATTGACTACAAGTACAGCATTGTCTTGGGTGTTTGGTTCCCGATAAAACTTCTGCAATGGCTGAATATTCCTTTAAGGGTTTACATTTTTTTCAAACAAATAACACATTTGTCGTATCTTATTCCATTATTTAGGAAAGCCTAAAATCATTATGAAAAAGTACATATAATTGTGCAGTCCTAATCTAAAATAAGACAAAAATAAGAAGATCAGCAAGATGCTATTTTTATCATTCATATGCTTTTGCTGTTTGTCTCTCCCACTGTTTTTCTCCAAATTATTGTTGGCTTCAAGCATGTTCAGGGAAGTTCAATAATTAAATAATAATGTTAGACTCTAGGCCACAGTTGGGCACCTGGACACAAACGTGAAATCGTAATTGCATGGTTTAGATTAACATCTGCCATCTGAGGTCTGAAAGAGAGAAACGAGAAAGAAGGAAAAGAGGATGGTAAAGGTCTAACTGATATACAAGGTATAAGATAAATAATAAAAGAGCTATAGAATTGGCCAGGACAGAAAGCAGACACTGAAGGGAAATGAGGGTCTGAGAAAAAAAAGCACTAGTAGACGATGGAGAGAGACATCACTTTCTGCTTGGCTCTGGGCATGGGAGTTCTGTGCTCTGATATGGCCAAGATCTCAGATGGTAATATATTTCTGTTGCTTTTATACCACAAAGCAACAGAAATAGAGCCCAAGTAAAGACAGAGACAGAAAGAAACTAAGAGACTAATACAGAATAGCAGATGGTACAAAAATCTGGCCTTATCACTGGCATTTCCTGCAACCTTTTAGAAAGGGTTCCCAGAAGCACTTCACTGTGAACTAACTGTTACAGGAAAAATATAATATGGTACTCACTCTGCCATTTTAATATAATGGTTTGACCAGGCATATCAAAGAAAAATATAGATCATAAACTGGGTATGAGTAGCAACAAAAAAACAACAAAAAACAGCAAGACATTTGAGTTTAAAAAAAATTCAGTTTCACTATGAATTTAATATACTCTAATAGAACTGGTTCCAGGTTTGGAAAACCTTTTCCAGACCACTTTTGAACCACAGATTCTGTGTAAAATTGGAGTTGGGAGTACGAATATGTTGGTATTGAATGGATTTCTATTTTAATCACTAAAAATCAATAAAATGTTATCTGATCGAATACAAATATAATACAAAAACATTATCTAAAAAGTATCAAATCTATCTGATAAAAAATAAAATGTATCTGTTGTATTGTGATAGAGAGGCTAACAAGAGAACCACAAACTGGCGGAGCATAGTATTTCACAAAAGTAAGTACACCCCTCATATTTTTGTAGCTATACTGCACACAAAAATTCAGAATTAAATATCCCATAGTGAAATATGCACTAGATTCCTCCACAATCCTCCACAGATTCTGAATCGATTTTAAGCAGTGGGCATCTTGTAGGTGTGTTTGGGGTCATTATTATGTTGGAATACTGTGAAGCGGCCCAGTTTCTGAAGGGATCATGCTCTGATTCATGCTACTGTGGTCACAGTACATGTTGGTAATCATGGTTCCCTCAATGAACTGTAGCTCCCCACATCATCCAGCACTCATACAGCACCAAACAATGACATTCCCACCACAATGCTTGACTGTAGGCAAGAAACACATCAAACCACAGGACATGGTTCCAGTAATCCATGTCCTTAGTCTGCTTGTCTTCAGTGAACTGTTTGTGATCTTTCTTGTGCACCATCTATAGAAGAGGCTTCTTTCTGGGATGACAGCAATGCAGAACAGTTTAATACAGTGTATGGTGTATGGTCTGAGCACTGACAGGCTGACTCCACACCCCTTTAACCTCTGCAGCAATGCTAGCAGCACCCCTACATCTATTTTCAATAGTCAGTCTCTGGATGTGATGCTGATCATAAGCACTCAACATCTTTGGTCGACCATGGTGAGATCTGAGTGGAACCTGTCCTGTTAAACCGCTGTATGATCTTGGCCACCATGCTGTTTCTTTTTATAGTAGAGTAACAATTCTTTTTATCAGAGATTTATTTGCCATGAGATGCCATGCTGAACTTACAGTTGCCAGTACGAGAGTGTGTTAGAGCAATAACACCAAATTTAACACACCTGCCGCCCATTCATACCTGAGACCTTGTAACACTAAGTCACATGATAGCGGGGATTAAAAATAGCTAATTGGGCACAATTGAACACAGGTGAATACTCACTTTTGGTGATAGCGGTTTAGACATTAAAATAAATATATATAAGAGAAAATGCAAAATACTTGCACAACTATTCACTGACCATTGAAAAAGGCTGGTCATCTAACCTGATTATGTATTAATATATAATATATTTTGCGGGATATTTGCTTAGCCTTCTGACCTGGAAACCAGAGCTTGCAAGCCTCAAAGAAAAAAACCCTGGTTAAAATGATAAAAAAAAAGTCCCAAAATCCATGTCTTTCAATGATCACTAGGAAATGTAACATTTTGTCCCCATGCGTCTGTCTGGGTAATGAGTATCCATGAATCCGCATTAAGCCCGCCATTTTACAAACTACATAAATTTAGTACTGTTGCTATTCTCCCTAGCAGACGATTTCCTGTAAACATCACAATAGTTCATCATGTATTGCTAAAGCAGGCAAAAGACATGTAAAGCATAACAGTATGAGACATACAGATTATTCAAGACATGGTTCATATAGCCACAAAGCACCCAAGAAAATTATTCAAATTGAAACCTGGCAATGTGACAGGTTTCGACATAATTGTGCACAGAGCATTCAGATTCCTGCTCCCCAGTTGGTTCATAACCTACCAAAGTTTTCTCATGTACGTACACTGGAACACATTTAAAACTCTTGTTATAGCTCTTCGGGTATTACATGGTGGAATACGTTTCCCACATCAGTATGAATGGCCCAATGTCTTACTTTCTTTCACAGAAGTTTGAAGATTAACATCTTTGAATAATACCTATAATAATAATATAATAGTGATATCTTTAAACTCTTAGCATTTACTGTTGTTAAATATTATTGTAGGATATTTTTTATTTGGGAACCATTCTTAAGATCTCCTGCTAAAGACAAATGTTAATAGTTCCTGCTTTAGGCTTAGACAGCATTCCTATCTCCTGTATTAGAAAATACGTATATACCTAAGCTTTTGTATACAGTGTGTCAGTTTAATCCCCTCTTACTCTGCATGAGAGACTCACTTCATATGTTTCAGAGGAAGCACACATTAGTTGTCACATGATAGATAAAGGCACAGTTTAGCAGGTGTAAATTGGTTAGGATTAAATCTGAGGGGATTGGGATTTCAATTGCAGCTTATGAAAAAATGTATCAGGTAATAACAAAAAATATAAGTTTGTGTATGTATGTGTATATGTTTTTAACTTTTGGCACATGGACACAAGAACAACTGGTCAGACGCTGCTACACTACAGGAATCGACAAAATTGCACCATAAATGATGAGTTATGAGAGATGTTATGCGATTTTGGTCTGCTATGGCAACCAGGTCCCCAGATCACAGCCTCCCCTGAAACCGGCAGCCAAAAGGGGGCTGGAGTTTGTGCAGCTCTCCCATCCGTCCTGCTTTCAAACGTCTCCTATCTGGAGAATAAACTGGACTGCATCCAACTTCAGAGTAGTACACGACCAGATTCTAGAGACTGCGTGTCTTTGTTTAACACTGAGACGTGGGTGAGGGAAAAAGTTCCTGAAGCCACAATTCAGCTCGATGGACTAGCCTCGTTTTGAGCCGACACTGAGCCTTGTAAGATGCGTGGTGGAGGACTAAATAGTGCAAGAACTCTTGACTATTCTCTAGTTACTGCTCATCTCTAGTGAAGTGGATGTTTATCAGATGCAGACCTTTTTATTTACCATGGGAATTCACCTATTCACGCTATTAACAGCCATGAACATCCTGATGGGCTGTTTATTGTTGCTGGAGATTTCAACCATGTGAATCTGAAGTCAGCTCTCCCTAAAATTCCACCAACAAACTCGCTGGGTATTGTTTACACAAGCATTCCCAGCATGGACCTGGTGAAGCCTTGCCACCACCTCAGATACTCAGATCACATCTCTGTTATGATAATTCCAGCATAAAGACTGCTCGTCAGATGATCAAAACCGGTTCTATAGCAGGTGTGATCCAAGCCATCAAGAGCCATCTCTGCTCTTCAGAACTGTTTTGAACAGACTGACTAGCAAATGTTTAATGAGGCTGCAAGCAACACCACAGACTTGGAGGAGTATACTTCTGTGACCAGCTACATGGGCAACTGCTTAAATGATGTGAGGTGTGTGCTCTGCTAAAGGTTCTGCAGTTTGCATACTGTCCCAACCACCTGACCGATGACGCAATATTCACCACCCTTCACCTTGCTGACTAGCAACTGTGCAGCAATGCACAACTTGATTCACATCAACAGATGGCACGACTGTGAAATTAGAAATTAAACAAATTTTGTTTTTCAAAAAGTCGCTTCCCGTTTTCATTGTGGCAATTTGTAGTAAGGCTTCTATTAATGCAAGAGTGATGAGATGAATTGCAGTTAATTGCAAAGTCATTATCTGCCATGAAAATGAGCTTATCACAAAAATGCTTTAATGGATACCAGCCACTGTATTTCAGCCCTACAAAAAAAGGCTCAGTGAAGGTTTCATGAGGACAAGCCAGATGATATCCCTCTGTCATACTGAGGTCTGTCAGTATAGGACATTACTGCGTGTAATTACTATCAATCATTTATTGATCATCATTGAACATCATTAAACAAGAACGTCAAACAAGCATCAGGCCTGATCAGGTCACCACCAGTTTGCTCAGGAATGGCAGAGGACAGGTGTGAGTGCATCTGAGCACACAGTAAGATAAAGGCTTCCGGAGGATTCCTTGGTGTCAAGTAGGGCAGCAAAGAAGCCACTTCTAATAAGAAAAACATCAAGGACAGACTTAGATTCTGCATGAAGTATAGAAATTTACTGCAGAGGATTGGGGTAAAGTTTTCTTGAATATAGCCCCCTTCTGTTTGGGACATCTGGAAAAATGATTGTCTGGAGAAGAAAAGGTCAGTGCTACACACCCGAATCCTGTGTCATGAGAAAAGTGCCGCATCCTTAAACTATTTATGTGTAGGGTTGCTTCTCATCCAGGGTAGTGGGTAAAACCCCTTGTTTCACTATGTGCCAGTGTTGTTGTGCTTTGCTTTCTGTTTTTGTTATTCTGGTGGTATTGGTAAAACCATGTGATAGTGGTTGGGTCCCACACAAAACATGCCTCTTCCCAGACCCTCCAGTGTATCGTGGCAGCTCATTTACCAAGTACACTTGCAGACCATCATCACGCTCTATTTAAGAAGCAGCGTGAAGCGTGACTGATTACTGTTTCATCAATGAGTTTATTAATGTGCGTTTTGCTTTGTTCTTTTTCAAGTCTTGAGCGCACCATGCTGGATTACAGGTCAGCACGATTGTGAGGGCATGACTGTTTCCCACGCTGGCTCGGATTATCACAGCGTGCTGCAACACCGACACCTTGGACTGGACATCCACAACTCACTGCACACTGCACCAGATGCACGCTAGGACATACACACGCCCTTTGCTGTAAGTTACCAATTTGAACATTTATTTCTATGACTTTCCGTTTGCTTTTCTGATATTTAATTTAAAAAAAGATCAAAAGCTTCTGTTTATCACTTCATATTCATATACTTCAAATATCCCCTAAGTTTTGTGAGCAGTGTATTAAGGCTTTTCTGGATGTATCTGTCAATAAAAAGTAATAAAGACATATGGAATGCTAAGTGTACTTCATTATACCATATAAACATCCGACAAAAGTTCAACTGATGCAGCAAACTTGTGAAAACCTAAATTTGTGCCTTTTTCAAAACTATTGGCCATGACTGTACACTGTGATTTTCTTGTGATTGATTTTTGTTTTGGCTTTTCTATATACTAATATTATCACAAGGCACATACAACATTATGCACACATATTCACACCCTAGGGCCACATTAGCGTAGTTAACCTATTGTATGTCTTTGTCCTGTGCAAGGTCGCAGGACCACCCACTCAAACCACGGGAGGACATGCAGACTAAGCTTTTGTATACAGTGTGTGTCCAGACTCCTTGCTGTGAGCCACCGTGCGGCTTGATAAAATGCCCTAAAATAATATGCATAAAATATGTTATTAAATACAATTATTTAATTTGCTTGTGGTATGTATCAAAATTGTTTGGTGCCATAACTATGACTTTTTTGGTAAGAAGTGGAAAAACCTATGTAAACATCCTACAAATATGGTGATTCCATAGTTTTTGCCTGGGTAGTATAAAGTGTCACATCACTGAGAATCACTGAGGTGATCAGTACAAACCATTAAGCTGCAACTCTTTCTAATTTGTGTATGCTTCATATAATTATCATGTTAGCATTTAGCAGGCTGAAATAACAGAGATCACTAATTTAAAGGAGTTTTCACAAAGATTTGGACATCTAGTGTTATCACAGTACAAGCTGTATCCTGTAAGTATAATATGGTTGAGAAATATCACTAATTGCTATATAAATTTCAAGAGATGCTTCTCGTGTGCTTTTAAACAGTCATGCGTGTCGTATCACAGAGGTCATATTTAGACTTTTAAAAACGAGAAGTGATACTCAATGACATGAAGCTGTCCCCTTCGTGCCATTCATTCTTGATTATTATTGCACTCCCATGACTCAGGGCTAATACAGGAACAGTGTGGGAACAGTATTGGCTTGGACTAGATTCCAGAGTGCACAGGACTATAAATAATTCAACTATATTTAAAAGTCCTACCTTCTACTGGTGTGTCTAAAAGTCAAAACCTCTGCGGAACTGGTGTCTCTTACAATGATGTGTGTGGTTCATTTTATCAAAGTCCTTTTCAAATCTCCTAAAAGAAAGCAAAACATCCTCCTTCTGCATTCTGGTTGTGTAAGGATGCCAAAGTAGCACAATCAGTTACATTTTTTGATAAGACTTCAAGGCATACTGTTCATTCTGAAATAACTTTGGATAAAATAACACCATAATTATAAAACCATCAGCAGAAAAAACATTTCTTTTACAGACTGTATACAGTTAACCAGTATGTATCCATGTGGTAAACGGCTTTTTTTTACCAAAAATTTCCAATAACCATTTTTTTAAATAGATAGGTCTTTCCTGTAAGTGTAATATGGTTGCGAAATATCAGTAATTGTGATATAAATTTCAAGTGCTGCTTCTCGGGTGCTGTTAAACAATCATGCGTGTCAAATCACAGATTTAAAAACGAGAAGTTATACAGGAACAGTGTGTGAACAGTATTGGCTGTTTGTCTCAGAATGTGTCTAATTGTCTCAGAATGTGTATCCTTTATTCAAATTCCATTTGCTCAACCAATGTATGATTTCTATCCAAATACTGCTTCATTAGTTTTACATTGAGCTAAATGGTTAAAGTAGCCAACAAGGACACGAAGCTACAGAATCTGTCGATTTAATCACTATGAAAGCTGTAAGTCTATAACACTCACTTACCTTAAAAGGCTATTTCTAAACAGTGTAATAAAACTGCAGAATACATACAGAGTAAAACAAATAAATAATAATTTGAAATTTAAAACATGAGCTTATTAGCATGCAAATGAGCATATTATTAACACCTCAGAGTGGCCAAACTTCCAAAGATTGTTTCACAAACGTATCATATTCAACATACACTAAAGCAATAACATACACTAAAGCACACCCTATCCAGTTATGGAAATTCACAGTAGTCATGTCACATATTACACAATTAATGTAAAGACAGACCAACGAACTACAAAACCAAATAACTACATTATATGCCAAACAGTGTTGGCTAAAGTATTGCATTTAGAGGAAATACTGTGTGTATTTGACCTGTGAGTGATCTACTGTGTTAGTTCCAATAGATTAATGTGGTGGGCTGCAGAGGGAAACTCAACAACTCTGAGTTTCTTGAGGAAGAGAAAGCAGGAAAAGACAGAGAAAGTGGGATTTATTAGTATTCAACGACAACCTCCGAGCTTGATTGTTTATGCACAGTAGATGCTTTGCTTGGTAACTGGCGGAAGATTTGGCAACAACTCCACACTTTATTCACGCTTTCCTCAATTGCCTTTCCCATTAATTTTCTACACATCATTCTACACCACACTCACTCTCTTCCTCTCCCTTCTCTTTTTCTCTCAGACGAAGTGGGGATCAGTTACGACTGACTCTGTGTATGAGGTTCAACTGTCTAGCAGGTTAAAAATAGTCATACTCATTATATATCAGCAAAAACATCCTAGAGTACTTCAAATGGATGTTTAAGTACACTAGGATGTACTCTGCAAATGACCGAGGAGGTGTAAGTCTGCATAGCAAATACATGTCATATACATATTTACCTTATAAGGTGGAAGCCCCAAGCATAGACAACCAATTTTGGCTTACACTCAGTCATGTCAGACGAGCAGCACTTTCTCACTCAGTCAACTCACAGAGTTCATGCTGGGAGGCAATGGTTGTTTATCCACAACATCCCTTTTTTATCCAACCTCCCTGCCCTATTTGACTTATTTAACGTGCATGTCAGTAGGTAAAATAGGTTAAATGGGCCACCTAAAATTGGAGTGTCATTGCTGTTTTGTTGACATATTGAGTAATTGGGTGATGCAATGGTTAAAATCCAGGGTTAATATTAAAGTGTGCTTGTGTGAGCCAGGAGTACCTATAAGGTAGGTTGCGTATATAATGAGTGTGAAAGAATCATTAAATGGAACAGCCGTTCACAACGACAAGAGCGACAAAATCCAGGATGCCAAATAGGAACATTTTAATGCACAACACAACACAAAGTGGCAACCTAAATGTCACTCATAGTCACACATTTGTAGCAAATTGGTTATTTATGACAATCAAGAAGTGAGTGTCGAGTGTGTGTTGCTGTGGAGCAGCATGCAAACAGGCATGACGTCAGCATGTAGTGCTAAATTTGCCAAGACACATTCATTATGTTTAACCTGGGACTGGATGCCCTTCAACTTCAACTCCCATACCCACAGGAACAAACAGAGATACACACAACGTAATGCTAGCACAGGATCCTTTAACAAGTATTTCACACTTTAGGGACTTGCCATTTAGTTTGTTTTGTTCTTTCTTTATAAGAAAGGTTGTTTCTTTATAAACTAACCAAAGAAAATAGACAAAGGTTGTTTCCTTAATAGCCTTTTTATATATAATATCTCCTATACACACCAATGAGACCAAATGCGGCATTTACTTAAGTCTCCTGTTCCTCAGATGTTCTCCCAAATAAAGACTCTCATAGTAATCTCACATGTCTACCCTTGAGTTTAAACAGAGATCCAAATAAAGACTCACACTGTTCTCAGATTTGCCACCATCCTAATTATCATGTTTGTCTGCCTCTGAATGCTGATGATCTGAAACATTCCCCAGCCATACCCATAGTTTATCTGATTTAATGTGAAGTAATGTGTGCGTGTTTTGTGTAATGTTTAATGTGAATATAATTAGTCAAATGCCAGCCATGCTAGTACATTATTTTATGGCTCTGTACTCCATGTTCCATGTTGTCCCTGTAACTATTCTTGTACTTGGAATCTGAATAGATATCTATTACTGTACACGTTTCACACTTACCATAAAGCACATAAATTTACATCTAGACATTTCATTTTAGCTGCTCATGTGGTTCCCTAGTAAGTACCTGTTGCTGAAAACAGTTCTTCAACAGTTGCTTCAAACCCAGAGCTGGGCCAGTAATGAGAAGGTCTTATTTTCAAATCCCAACCTCTGCCAAGTTGCCACTGCTGGGTCCTTGGGCAAGTTAACCCACAATTGCTTGGACTGTTAGACTGTATAACATATGTATTGTGTCGCTATGGGTAAGAGCGTCTGCTGAATACTGTAAATATAAATCAAAGGCCCCATTCCTAGTCATTAGTAGAAAGGTTTTTTCATTTCATTTCCTTTTAATTTAATTAATTTTCGGAGGTTTGTCAGACCAGAGCACACCAGATCTTACATAGTTAACAAATTATATAAAGGTCATTTAAAATAATTAACATAACCAATAAATTATTACATTTACAGGATACTCTCAGTGCATTTAGGTTTGTAGGAATGGTAGAACAACCTCCTAAAGTTCAAACCAGTCAAGACAGACTTATCTTCAAATCCAACCTCATATAAACTTCTCTCTTACATCTTTCTTTATGTACTCATTCCACACACACAGACACACACACACACACCCCTGATCAGAACCACCTGCCTTGCATCAGAGCACACAGCAAGTACAGCAAGTTAGCATAGGGATTATGAGAGGCACACTTTCACTGTATGGGTGAATCCTCTCTCCATACATCTCATAGGGAAGATCTCTCACTCCAACACCTTGTACCAAAATCAACTTAATGAGCTGCCTGAAGTGTCTTTCTTTAACGTCTTTCATCACAGGCTCACGTTCCACACTTCTAATGTGGGCGTGCAGGTGGTTCCCACGTCAGCGCTGACCAGAAGCATGTTTGCTCGTAAATACCTTCTCCTCAATTGGGCCTCTTAACCAACTGCCGGCCAGCCTTGAGCCCAAATATATCCTCAAAGACACCCATCATAAATAAACAATACTCAGT
>JAYJMA010045877.1:0-11125 GCA_036873895.1 Parotocinclus cabessadecuia
CACACACACACACACACACACACACACACACACACACACACACACACACACACACACACACACACACACTATCAAAGACTGTCTGGCTCCTTGTCCCCTCCTTCCCTCCCTGGTGCCCAGCTAAAAAGAAAAGAGGAACACCACGTACTGTATATTTGAGAGGTTTTAATTTACGCTGGGGTTTCCCCAAATAAAAGAAGCAAAGGATGATTTACAACCCACTTAAGCATCTTTACACATTTACAAATATAAAAATAGATCCGTCTCTATTCACAATATGTTACACTTGAGCACAACGAGTCGTGCAGGGGTCCGTGGTCCAGTCCGTCGGCGGCACGACCTCACTTCGTTTTCTACAGTTCGTCACACGCGCCGCTTTCTTTGATCCGTTTTCCGTCACGCTTTTTACGGTAGATCTGCTCTTTCCTGTCCGTTTCTCACGGCACCCCACCCCCCGTCTTGAACCTGCACGGTCCGGGGGCAGGGTCACGTTTATTGCGGGGCATCCTGCTGTGACCTTTGCAGGAATATCCGTCTCTCTCTCTCTTCGACGCTCTGAGCACCTCCTGTATTTACCCCATCATTTTGATGTCATCGTAGAGCTGTGGAATTTAAAGAGGGGGAAAAAAAAGTTAGTAACAGAACCGAAATTGTGAAATATAAATACTGTAACCTGTGCTTTAATTACCGTAAATAACAGAGGATCAGGTCTACCGTAAATACACTAAAACTACACACTGTTCCTTAGTCCAGTTCAATTTCTGACACCAAGACCCCTCGATACGCACCTCGTCATCAGACAGCATATCGTCGCTGAGTTCGGACTCGCTCTCCTCGCTCTCGCTCTCGGGCAGCTCTCGCAGGTCGGCGCTGGTGGAGTCGTACAGGACGTCCTGGATGTCGGTGTTCACGCGGCCGTGCGTTAGGTGATACGCCGAGTGACCGCCGTACGTTAAGCTGTTGACGTCTGCGCCGCAGCTGATCAGGAGCTTCACCAGGTCCAGGTTCTGCAGGTCCACGGCCAAGTGTAGGGCCGTCCTGCCGTTACACTGCTCCTGTAACAACGCAGACAACCAAGGGCAGGCCTTTAGATCCCGTGAACAACGAACCATTTCCGAATAAATGACGACTAATAAGGCCGAGGTTTGGACCCCCTACCTGTTCGTTGATATTCGCTCCGAGCGAGATGAGGCTCTCCACCAATGAGAGGAACCCGTGCACGGCGACAATGTGCAGGCACTTCTGACCTGAGGACCAAAGCGGATCTTATTAACGACGCTCTTCAGAAGAAAGACATTCAGAGGGTTCTTTGTCCACGCGCACGAGGCACACCCTGACCGCTAGAGGCGCTGTAGGGTTGTAGCGTTCCACTTACCGCTGTAGTTGGGCATTTGCAGGATGGAGGGCAGATACTTCTTGCAGTTTTGCGTGAGGAGGCTGAAGCAGGGCAGAGAGCCGGACCTGCAGGCGATGTGGAGCGCCGTGTTTCCGCTGTCGTCCACTAACGTGGGGTCGCAGCCCGCCTTCAGCAGCCGCTCCACCACCTGAGCCTGCTGGGTAATCACAGCCAGGTGCAGCGGGGTCTGCGTGCACAGATTAAACACCGTTAACACTCAACCCTGAAACGGGACCGTAAGGCTGCACCTGTGTGTGATCCTGTACCTGTCTTTGGTAATTCGCCTTGTTCAGGAACGGGTGATTGACGGACATGTCGATCATCTTAATGGCCAGGTCTCTTCTTTCATGAATGATGGCTAGATTTAAATACCTACAGAAGAAATGAAAGGAATCATTAGATGAGTAAACACCAGTGTGTGTGTGTGTGTGTGTTGCACTCTGCTCAGAGGGGAAAAAAAACGTCTTTTCTCTACAGGCAATGGTCTTTTTCCTAGAAGGGCCTTGCTGGCACACAGCCCGGGACTTTCCACACACACACACGCACGCACGCACAGACGTACGCAAACACACACACACACACACACACACTGGTTTAGAGAACAATCTGTCCTGTAGGGCTTATCTCTGCTTACATTTTGCACTGCGTACTTTTAGGTTGCTCTAGTAGGAACAGTAGGGTGGATTGTGGTACCACCTTACAGAGTTACAATCTAAAAATTTATCACCCGAGCTGTTTGTTCTGACTGATCACACACTGTTCAGAGCGTTAAGACTTAACTTTCTCGTCGCTTAAATGCAGCACCGTTCCCGTGCGTAAAAGTACAAAAACAAACGCGCGTAAACAGGCTGGTGTTTGCAGGATCGCATAAACGCCGAAAATAAACTCCACCGTGCTGCATTTGCTCTCTGCTGTCTCGTGGCTATCGAATTTATTTCAGCCTTGCACATGCAAACTACAAAACGAGATGGAAAAAAAAAAAAAACTTCTGAGCGCAAAAGTGCACCAAAACGGAGTGAGCACCCACTCGCTCACCCACGCAGACATTTTGCATAAAACCCTACAATTCCTCTACGGTGTAACGTGCACATGCACGCGCAGAACTGCAGTGGTGTGCAGAAAAAAAACCAGCCTGTAATTAAATTCTACATTTGCTCGTGCAGGTTATGACTGGCTGGTTGTGGTGCTGAGTGAACGTGTAAAAGGTATTTAATAAAAACGCCTGTGCAGGTTGAGGTCCTTATTTTGTAAGGTCACTATGGATTCATTTGGATGGATTAAACACGTCTAAACCGTGCAGCTGCATTTCAGAGCCGGATTCAATCTCTTCAATAAAGTACTAACTTCTTAGATGTCAACACCGAACAAGAAAAGGAGCGAATAAAGAAACGAAATCGCTTTTCCGTTTCTTATTTCTTGGGTTTAAGGCCTGCCAGAGGAACCAAAACTCATCTCTGATCAAAAGAACTGAACTAAAAAAAAGGTTCAGAACTGTCCCCTTATACAACCCCCCCTCCTCCTCCCCCTCCTCCTCCGATCATAATGTGTGCCAAATCATATCAAATCTCCGTTTGGTTCTTTTAAATCCAGGGTTTAGAAACAGCACGTACGTGTCTCCTTCCTCGGTGATCTCGGTTCTCCACGGTTCCTCATACTCCACCACGTTAAGCGTCGCCAAGTGTGCGGAAAGTCCGAAGTCCTCCTCGAGGGTGTCCTCGCGCAAAGAGTCCAGTCCGCTGTCCAGGCGCTCCTCAGGAACCGGGCCCGTTTTGTTCTTCGGGTCTTCTGAATCAAACTCCACGGACATGTTGCTCCGATAAAGCGACATTCTCTCTCACAGTGCCTGTGTGTGTGTGCGTGTGTAAGGTTGAGAGTCAGAAGTCTTATGTGGTGTGTGTGTGTGTGTGTGTGTGTGTGTGTGAGCGCTGTTAATAATGAAGTTAAAGCTGAGCAGGAGGAGCTTCAGGGCGGGTGGGGGATTTCCAGTTTGGCCTGCAGGGAATTCATTCAGATGCCTCGTTCCAATCCGCCTTCACCCTCCTATAGTCACTTCCCCTTAAACAAGCCCACTTGCTCACATAACAGCTCGTGAAAAGGGGGTTAGGTTTTAGGCAGGAATTTACAATGCCGTGGTTTTATCCTCATCATATTTAGCACGTGCTTCTTAAGTTTAGGATGTTCTCTGTTGCACCTTTGCTTGCTTATGCATCACATGTATTTATATTTATACAGAGCTTTCTACAATGGTGCATTTTCTAAAAGCAGCTTTACAACATGGTGTTACCATAAAGGACCGATCCCAAACTGAGCAAGCCTAGTGCGACAGCGGAGGGGAAAAAATCCCGAAAAGTTGTGCGGAAAAAAGTCAAATGTGACAGGCTTGTTATAAGGGGTCCGGACCTTTCCCCAGACCATATATAGGCATGAAATGGGTCATGGCACAGCGGTCTAAAACACTAGCCCACCGTCACACCGGCCCTGATTCTAGTCCCAGCAGGATCTTCTAAATGCGTCGTTGTGTAACTGTACAGAATATGTACCTATTAAAATACTTTCACATACAATTTGGGTGTATTATGACTTGTGATGGAGGCCTGCAAGGGGAACTCAGAGAGGGCGACTAGAGAGTGGGATTAGAACGCGCCCCAGGGAGTTTTTTTTTTCTTTAGCTTGATCAGAGCAGAGTGCACTATCATTTCTACTAATACTGAAATCAGAGGGGAAAAAACATTCCCCCAAATCCACTGAGCCTTGGGAAATCGTTTTCAATATGCCCGGGCTTGCAAAACGCTTCACTAATGATGTTCGTGAACAAAATGTCCGTGGAAAGTTTCTGCACGCGCAGTTCTTTGCAGATCGCAATCAGCTTGAAAATCGTTTGTGGAAACGGGTGCATGCGTTAAACCGTGCGGAGAAAGAAAATCTATTTCGCCCAAATCTCAGACTTGAGGTTTTAGAAAAACGGAGACAGGGAGATAAGGTGCATGAGAGCAGTGATATGTCAAAACCTGGCAGTAATCCAGCAGCGTGGGAAAGTCCACGGCTCGAGCCTGTGCTAAGCTCGGGCTATTTGTAATGAAGCACGTTTGTACAAGTGTACACACCGGGGCAAATCCTATCTTAAATCACAACTACACCAGCAACCCCAGCTAGAATTAAAGTTACAGAATCTGAGCGATTTGCATAGAAGTTTAAATCGTTGGGAGGCAGACACAGACATCAGAAACAGCAACTGGGCCAAAAAAACGATGGAGAAAACCAAGCAGCGCGGAGCTGCAGAGCCAAACCACAACAACGGACCAAAAAAAACACAAAAAGAGCAGTGATGCTAAAAGAGGGCAAAATTCCCACTGCCACCCGTGTAACGTCATTCAAACCACTCAGCATGTTCTCTTTTGGCTTATCTCTGCTTTTTAAATGTCGTGCCTGAAATGAGGCGTCGGGGCAGATCTGTAAAATCGCCATGGCAACGCTTCTTTTCATTACATATTGGCATTTAATTGCATTTTACGACGTAAAAAGGGCAAACGGTTCTGAATGCAGAACGATGAAACACACTGTAATAAATAAATCTACAGCCACACCAGAAGCTAAATCTCCTTGCTTACTAACGTAGCACGGCCTTTAGCATGTAAGCGCTTTCTCCGTCTGACAACGTTTCCTTATTTCAGAAACCTTTTGTACCTAATTAAAAGAAGCAGCTGATTATATCATTTAGAACATGTAACATGTCTTTGAGCGCTCACTGGGAGCACACATCAAGGAGCTGTGCTAACTCGCTAGCGACCCAGCTAATTAGCTTTACTGTTTGCTATTCATAGTTCAAGAAACAGTCATATTTTATAGGTTTCATTCATTAGTCGGTGCATTTTGTAGCTTCCATAACTTAGTATTTTACTCGGAGTCACATGCACATGCTACATGTCAACGCTAAATCGGTTCGGTGTTCTGTCCAGTAAGAGCTTTTGTAATATTGCAGTTTTGGCTTTGTACAGATTGTTTGTTTGTTGTGTAGCAGTCACACTGGTTCGTAGTATCCGTGGACATAAATAGGATCTGATTTGATATTCAGTGACCTCGAGTTTGTTTGTTTTTTCTGAGTTTGTACCCTGGTTTAGGCGAGCAGTGTCGTAGCAGGGCTCTAAGACCTATTTCGGACAACGGGCTGGAAGAGATCAAAGGATGATCCCCCTAATCATGCTCCCTCCTTCTAAACATCATCATACCCTGCCTATCATACCTGTATGTAACACCTGACCTGGTCAAAAGGCACAGCAGAGACTTGAATTTAATTATGGTGATGCACCAGTGCCATAACTGTACTAATTAGGATTATTTTGTATGTAAGAGGGCAAGAAACAGATCTTTTTGTTATGTATGATCATGTAATGAAGCGGGTGTAAAGCGGGCGTGTGATTCTGTTATTAACACAAGCAGGAAAATCCAAGAAATGTGCATGACTTGACTTGTACAAATGAGGAACAGCAGATCACACAGCCCTGAAACAAAACACAAAGTCACATGCAGTAAAAGAACATCATGTGGAGTTAGAAACGTGACAGTGTCTTTCAGAAATGTTGGTTGAATAATAAAATAAAATGCAAACGGGTTTCATCATTCAGTTCGCTCAGCGGCGATAAACTAAGCAACTTTTCTCAAAGAAAATGTACAAAAATAAATAAATAACATTTCCAAGCTGACAGGTGCACAAACTCTTCACTGTTATGAGAAAAAATAATTATTGCAACATTTTCCAAACCCTTGTTGATGTTTTTTTAAGAAGCACTGTACTGCATGGCTCAGCATAAAATACATGGCAGGGTACAGAATTGACGTCACAGAACTGGGCGTGCAGTTTTAATAGGAAGTCGAGTCTGTTCAGCAGATAGGGGCTATTTTGTGTAAAATACCCCATCTGGGTGTTTCAGGACTGCTTTGGACAGGACGTCCTGGCACATGAATATCTGGAAAGGCATAAAGACAGAGAGTCTGGGCTTTGGTCCATTTTCATGTTTACAGCTCTGAGCTGGGGAAATTGTGGAATGACAAGTTTCTCAACTAGCTTCCTCTTACAGAATACATACACACACATACATAGAAACACCTATTTCTTAGCCCTCCCATTTTCATTCTGTTCCCCAAACCGGCGGATGAATCCTTATCTGCTGACTCATGAAGACATTACTTGAAAGTAATGACACGAAAAAAAAATCAACTTGACGTGGAATGTACATTTTAATGTAACACACATTATTCAGTATGGTGTAACTGTTTGTGCTCGTTGGAATTTTGTGGGATTACCATCTTACAGTCTGTCTGTCATTTCGTATAACAGCACTATTACAAGGCCATGGGTTTGTAAAGAAAGGGAAAGTTAGGATCATTTCAAGGGCTCTGGATAAACCAAGGGGTCAAAGGGAACCTGGAAAGTCCTGGAAAAATTTATCTCAAAAGTTTGGGCGAATAATTGACCTTTCAGTATGTTTAAAAACTTGTTGAAATGTCCCAACTTATACACGCCTAAAAAACTGGATTGGTACGGTATATCATTAAACTTGCACATGGTTTACCTGAAAAGGGAAGCAGGGAATGGAACAGTATCAGGTCTACACTGTTTTAAACGCTGAGAACAAACCAAATGATGTTAAAGTTAAGGTGAAAAAACTCCTGATATGAAATTAGAATTCTTGCATAAAAGCTGTGAGGTACTACCACCACCATCGTGTCATGCGGTCCAATCTGTCTTCGTTTAAATACACCGCTCACAAAAATGAATGTGAAGCCGTTAGGAAAATTCATCAGACAAGATCAGATTCAGATTAATTTTGTAACGTCGCCTAATTTTTGGGAGTAGTATAGTTTTGATTTCAGTCTGGTTCATATTTAGTTTTAACCTGTGTATTTGTATATTAAAATTTTAGACCAGTTCTTGTTTTGTTATCATTCCATAGGTAAAAAGCTAAGTGAATGACTTGTATATTGGAAGGTCTTTCTCAGGCTGAGTACGCTGAAAAAGTGAGTAATCGTTTTTAATAGAGCCCAGGCACGCCATCTGTTAATTTGTGACTCATTGGCTTGTGACTAATGGGACGATCACCCTGGTTGTACACTAGATTATGTAATTATGCTTCCAGAAGGAGTTGGCATCCCGTGATCATGTGGTCCCAAGTCCAATATCTATTAAAATACCTCATAGATTTGATTCACTGACTCAGATTCCTGGATAAACCACTGTATTGTCCTATCCGACTGAACCTTCATCTTTGGGATGTTTTCCTGAATCTGATTACTGCCTTAGACATAACAAAGGTTTAGTCCCCTGGTCAACGTAGGTGAATTATCGATCGTAAAGAAGTTACACACTCTATGCAGGATCAAGCTCAGAAACTGTTCCTAATTTAATGGACACCTTTTTAAACATGACTGGGCATGTGCTGATGGTTCATTGATGTTTTCTTTGGTATTTACAGAACTCCACAGACTTGTTAATGATTCATTACACTCAGAGGTTGTGTAATTCCAGCTGTACATCCCCCACATGTTGTTTCTGTACATGTCTAGCACTGTTGTTTATTACTAACCATTGTGGGTGCTAATAAATTAAAACGAGACTCAGATACTGAAACATAGTTTGCTTTTACACTAATAATTAATATCTCAAAACAAAACATAATGACAAGTCATTATAGCTATGCTATTTAGCCGCTAGCTAACGAGCCTGCTGTTTATGTGCTACTCCTAACTACCGTTGCTGTTATGTATGTTTAGAATACGTTTATTTTATGAAATAAATTGATGAATACAATTCTGACAATGACTACTCTAGATCTCTATGATACTTAAAACCAACTAACTAGGTTATCTATTGTTACCACGCTAAATTGGCTATCGCTAACCTTGCTCGGGCGCGTCCCAAATCTAAAGCCCTGTACTACATAGAGTGCCAGAATGATAGCGCGGTTAATAGAAGTGACCTAATTTTGTACACTATTTAGTACAATCGTGTGTGGTTTGGGACGGTGGTTTATAGCAGCACGAACACGAAAACTTTCAGCTTTTTTCCGAGTAATATCTATTAGAAATGCAAATCAGATTTATTTGTTCTAAATCTAAAATGTCCTAAGCGAACCTGTTCAGACTCCTGGACGTGTACTTTAGGTTAAGAAGGAGAGCTGAGTCACAGTGACGGGTATACAGGTGAACAATCAGGAACCTGTGGAATTTCCATCTTTTTGTCTCACCCAGCTGTTTTCAAACCCTCAGGATTATGCGATGTTTTGTCCTACTTTTATAGTAACACCCCTGTTATACTGATAACATGGTGTACCAGAACAAACATCCAGGGACTCTCCTCACATCCTCTTAGTTAGATAGGAAAATGCTTCTTGTTCCACACAGAAGTTGAAGCCAACCATGTGAAGTTTCACACTGGATACGGTTTGGCATTGTTCCACTTTTAGGAAACGTTTCATAAGTTTAGCTAAGCAAAAAAGGACTATCATTTACTTCTGCATTCCTGAAACTCCAGCCTTTTTTGCTGCCGAAATAACCTCATTGTGCACCTTCATTGTGTCAGGAGTGTAAATGTTGGCCGATATGTCATACCAATGATTTCCTAACACACAGAGATAGCGTGAGTTCGCGTGATTGGGCCGTTTCTGTGTACGGGGGAATCCACCAACTTACCCTATGAAACTGGGTGAAGTATGTTTGGAATGCAGTTTAAAGACTTGAAGTGCTTAAACACACCTGTAGAGGAGTGGTGCATGAAGACATGAGGCTGCATGGGGTTTGATAAACAAACAGAAACCTGATATTGTTCAGGGTCCTTATTTGAATGCTGCTTTACAAGTTTAAGATTTGTGGCAGGATGTTGGACCTTCTTTGGTATGGAAATCCCAGTACGCTCTCCAGAACTTCCCATGAAGGTCCAAATCTGAAGACCACGAGGGTCATTTTATAATCTATTCTGTTTGAAATTGTTATTTACTTAATTTTGCTATAACCTAATAGACTTTTAAGTATTTATTTAATGGACATCTAAGACACCCATGGAGGGCGGGTCCCTTTTTGAGTCTTGGTTCCTCCCAAGGTTTCTTCCTTCTACTTTCAGGGAGTTTTTCCTTTCCACTGTCTACCTAGGTTTGCTCAATTTGGGATTGGCCTTTTAAGATAATGTAAGATTGTAAAGCTGCTATGAGACGATGCTCCATTGTAAAAAGCGCTATATTAATACATTTGTCTTGACTTGACTACCATTGCCTTTGGCTAGTTTGAACAAAACTGACCAACTGGAGGATACTAAAAAGCAAATACTTCACTGGGCTTGAATGGTTCCATGAGCACACCACACGACCTGTACGTTACAGGCCCAGCCAGGAGATAAACCCAGATCTTACATTTACAGCATTTAGCAGACGCTAAATCCACTTATCCAGAGCGACTGACAACTCCTACAGTCTTACAATCCAAGCAGTTGTGGATTAAGGACCTTGCTTAAGGATCCAACTGTGGCAGCTTGGCAGACTTGGGATTTGAACCCAGGACCATCAGGTCCAGAGTCCCGTGCCTTAACCGCTAGGCTACCACAGTTTCTGGCCGCCGGAGATACCCAACTTACTAAACTCTAAAGGGCGACGTCTGGGCCGTTCTAACTGTTGCAACTGAGTATGGTTTCGCCTTGTCATCATGACATCAAGAATCTGAAACCTGCAGACGCCACAGGTACTAAGAGAAAACAATATCACCCAACAGAGGATCAGACATTAGCAAGCGCTAGCGCTATACAGTGTGGCATTAGTGGCGTCCTGTTTGGGAATTACATTTGCGTGTAATTGTCTCAGCTGGTCGATATACTTCCCTGGTCCTACGCATGAGGAATCTATATAGTCTCTGCCGTATATTACTCTAGTCAATCCATAGCGAGCACCCCACCGAGAGGCACTGTAGAAGAAAAGGCGACCCTGGGATTCTCACAACAGGTGTAATCTAGCCTGATCAGTGACAGACAGACTAAGCCTCACACCACATTTTTCCTTGTGTCACAACCATGCCTTGTAACAACATGGGTGAAAAAAACAATGGAGTTAGCTGTTTCGTCCTTTGTGTTTCGCTAATACGCCTTCTTTCAGCATTGCGCTCCTCTTTTTGATCTCACTCAGCTCGGCATCTGTGAATTATTTCATGCTGGCTCTTGAAATCCCCTTCTGGGAAGTTTCAGCACCTTCTTTCAGCTGGAATTTACATTTAGAGCACTTTCACACCTACGGTTTTTGGTTCGGGCCATGAGTTTTCCCTGTAGTTTACGAAGGCAGGTGCAAACGTGTTGCTCAAGAGGAGATTCGAAATAAATCAACAGTACTGAGATCCAAACCAGGTCAGAACCCAATGAACACAATAATGAAATGATTCAGACACTAAAAACATGCTTTAATAGCTTTAAGGTTGTTTGTGCAGATAAGGCAGTGACTGTTCACAAATCGAGCTAAATAGTTAAAAGAAAGGAACCAATGTGACATATACTGACATATACTTATTAGGACCAAACCCTAAAGAAACAAATCCTATTATATACGTGTAATTTTATTCGCTTATTTGGACCAAAATTCCGTTTAATCGCACCAAAGAACGTGAGAGCGAATAAGAAAAAGAAGCCACTTAGAGCGGATACAAAGCGGGTCAGCGAGATATGGGAGGATTTTTGGGATCCCCGGGAGAATTGGTGCTTTT
>JAYJMA010045898.1:0-11124 GCA_036873895.1 Parotocinclus cabessadecuia
GTCTTTCACTGTAAATAAACCCTCTACACTTGCACTTATGTCTGACTCTGCGTCTCAGTCCTCTCCCGTTCGTGACACTTAAAATTAACCTAACCTTAAAATTTTAGACTGCTCATATCTTTATAAGTGGGCAAACTTACAAAATTAACAAGGGATCAAATAATTATTTCCTACATTTAAATTATTTAAAAGACATCCTTATCCAGAGCGACTTGACTGAAAGTAAGACTGAAAGTCTTACAATTCAAGCAATGGCGGGTCTTGCTTAAGGACCCAACTGTGCCAGCTTGGCAGAGGTGGGATATGAACCCAGGGCCATCAGGTCCAGAGTCCACTACCTTAACCCCTAGGTCAACACAGTCCCATTTTCTCCACTGTAGGAGAGATTATACAGATATTCAGATTCAGATCATGTGTGTATAAAACATTAGTGCAGGTTTGTACGTAGTGTTTATAAAACTTAAAGTATTTGTAAAACGCATTGACATCTAGCATAATGCATTCTGCTATTAAAATTAATTGTACCGACTTTACACTTATTTATTAATTTTTGTATTCATCAGACACGAGGTTTTAATGCATGTCCCTGACCTGACTGTGGTGAACAGGTATTTAAAACAAACTATATATTTGTAATAGTTTTGCACATATGTTTTAATTAAGTAGTGGAGTTTTTAAAAGAACTGTTTTTCACTGAGCTTAATTGATCAGTTTTTTTGTTCAGTCTTTATTGAACAAAACAGAACAAACCAGCTTCACAGTGGAATTATTGCATGTGACACTTATGTATTTTAGATATGTACGGTGTAACAGCATTCATTGCCCCCTCCCCCTTTGGGAAACACTGTCCTATATAATGAAAGTGTTTGTGATTTGGGACACATCCCATTTGGACTGATGATGGTCAGATGTTTATCATGTTTTTTTTATTCCCCAATAAGATGAAGAAGTTTGTATTTTGGGACAGGTCCCCAGTCGATAGATGATGGTGAGATGTTTATGATGGGTATCTGTCTGCATATCAACATTGATTGTGGTTTTATTGCATAAAAACGTTCTTAAATTATCTGATGAATGATCCAGAAATATCAATAATAACATGATTTAGAATGTATTTCATATTCTAAAGCAAACTGTAGTTTCTGGATCTTTGTTCTGTCTGTAAGGGACTAAATGCGATTCAGTTTTGTTTTTTCAGAAAGTCACAAGGTCTTCGTGTAGAAGTTGTATTTGTCCTTGTGAATCTGCAACTGTGTGTGTGTTGAAGGTTCTCATTCTGTCTGTGAGAGCATGTTCTGTCACCACGGTAACAGCTGTGGTGCAACAGTAGGATGTGCAAAATTATGGACTTTGTTGCTATGCGGATTGGTTTCCAGGCATCTCGAAATAATGGTTCGAAAAAAGGAAAAAAGCACAAGGAATTAGGTAAACTGTAAATTATAATAGAAACTAACAGCTGCTCGAGTGATGCAGCAGTCTAATACCTGGGTTCGAGACTGGGAGGTGCCTCCGAGGTGGGGCATCACATGCAGACATGATTGGCCGTGTCTGAGGGAAGGAAAACAGGTGAACAGATTGCTTACACATGTGTTTTTCAGAGATAGGTACCATCTGCCTAATGTGCCCTATATAGTAAAAAAAAACTGTACTTAAGGAACCATTTGCGGTAGACTAGTGATGATAGGATGTTTATCATGCTTATTAAGGGCCCTATATAATAAATAATGTGTAATATTGAACACATCCACAGTGATTATGTGGTGTTTGCCATGCTAGTTGTATGCCCTATACGGTTAACAAGGTGTCATTTGGGACACATCCACATTGGTGATGATGGGAAGTTTTCAAGTTGGTTATTTTCCCTACATAGTGAGCAGAGTGCAGTTTGGGATGCATCCATAGTAGAGTGGTAATAAATAAATGCATGCCAAGTTGATTGTATGACCTATTAAGTGAAGAATGTGCAATTTGGGACACACCCACAGTAAATTGATGTTGATGGGATATTTGTGTTGAATATGTGCTCTATATAGTGAACAATGTGTATATTGGAAACTTCCCCTGTACCATGTTGGTTATGTGCCCTACATAGTAAGCAAGGTGCAGATTGGGACACACCCAACGCTATATAGTGAACAATGTGTATAGTGAGCAAGGTGTAGTTTGGGACACATCCATAGTGGACTGGTGTTTGATATGTTGGTAAGGTGGCCTATTAAGGGAACAAGGTGAGATTTGGGACACATTCACAGAAAGTCGTTTATGTTTGTCATGTTGGAAATGTTCCCTACTTAGTAAACAAGGTGTAGTTTGGAACACGCGCAGTATATTTATAATGAACAGTTGTTTGCCATGTTGGTTAAACACCCTTTTAAGTGAACAAGGTTCAGTTTGAGACACATCCACAGTGGAGTGGTAGATGTTTGTCATCCAGTGTGTGTTATGCATCTAGACAGTATTGTGTGCCATCTGATATGTGTTCATGGTAAATTAACGACAGTTAGATGTGTGTGATGGTGTATAGTGAACAAGATGGTGCTTTGATCCTCTAAACATACCTTTATTAATCTGTGCGTGGCTTTGGGGTGGAGGTGAAACCCAATCAGTGAGCTAAATCCTCTCTGTACATTCATTTTTCGCTTATATAAGACCAGAAATAAAATTGCTGTACTGACGCTTTGTCACTGAAAGTGTGTCATTATCCAGACAGTTAAGTACTAAAGCGCTACCCACATTCTGCTGTAAATAAAACATCAAACAGCGCTCATACAAACCAATTCAAGGGCAACCGCTTCTGTTTTGGAGATTTAGAGCATTTTGGAAATGCTGCTAGGCATTTTGCTGTCTACGGGAAATAAAATAATAAGAGGAACTCAAGTGTTGCACCGAGGTGAACATGACATCGGATGCGATGTTCAGCACCAATAAAAAGATTACCGCTCGTTCAGGGCAACCGACTGTGATGTCATAAAACAGGAATGATGCAGTAAAGCGGAGGCGTTGAATACTTTTTTCACCTCAGTGCTGTATTGAATAAACCAGCTGGTTTATGAATGAGTATCAATGTTAAAAGCAAGACTATCACTGATAAAGGTAGCAAGGGAATGTTTTAATCAAAACAAACAGACCTGGGAACTAATCTGTTATGTATCTTAGGTATTTATTGTCTATAAGCATTTATTGGCCCCACCCCCTTTGGAAAACACTGTCCTATATAATAAAGGTATACAATGAAATGTACGACATTGTGTCAAACATTCGAAAATAAATAAAACGTAAGGATCAAACCAGGGACACTGGAGCCATGAGGTGACTTTAGTATCTGTGTTTGATTAAAGAAATATCATTTATTTATTTTAATGCACCATTTATGAATATGAATCCATAAAACGAACACCAAATGGAGGATTTTTACTAAAACCTCTCACTATTGTAGCATTTGGAGGTTTGTCACCCAAGTAGGTGGTCCTGTAGAGTAGGGGTGTAACAGTATATTCATAATTGGATGATGCTTGGCTGTTGGATGAACCATGCTCGTTTATTATGCCCTCTAATGCAGTTACATTTCTGAACACCAAATGGTACTTCATGTTCACAGATACACATACCACAAAAATTTAATATCCTCTATCCCCTAATTTTTCTGGGCAGTGTATCTTCAGTTCTTAGTGAAATCCATTCAAATGTCTTTCATCTGCAGGGCACTAAAGATTCTTTTGCTTAAATTTGCATACAATATAAATACACATTTTTCAATGCATTCATCAGGATGAAAATATTGAACATTTTCAAGATATGGTCAAACTGCAATAGAGCTTTTTTGTTTACACAGCGTCATTTTACAAGAGAGCTGCATACAAGCAATACATAAATGCAGCTGAAAACATAAATGGAACGCTACCATTTATCTAAACTTAAACTGTTCAACATATCAGTCCCTCCAGTAAATACACTGTAAATATTACAAATACTAAAATACTACAAGTAGGTACAACTGGAAAACAAACGTAAATAACATATCACACTGGCTGCACATAACCAAAATGAAAGGGTCTACTTGAAGAATTTCTCAGAACAGGCAATGCAGTGAGACATTTGTGTCATTTAGATGCCTTTATCCAGAGCGACTTACAGTTAATACAGTCAAGGGCCTTGCTGAGGGACCCAACTGTGGCAGAGGTGGGATTTGAACCCTGGACCTTCTGGACCATAGTCCAGTACCTTCACCAATAGGTTACCGCCCTTTAAACTCTTTAAACCTTTAATAGGTAAATCAATTTCCAAAGTAAATCGCTATGAAAGTATTTTAAATAAAAAGATGTAAACAAAACAAAAATTATGACATAAATAATATTTATATCATTAAAGCTACACATGCTAAACCTTTATTCATTGCTCCAACTGTTCAGGACTGCAACATACAGAGTAATCATTTGTTAGAATTTGTTATCATTTGTTAGAATTGTTAAGACCTCGGTTGTTTGTGCACTGATTGAATGGTCGTTAAACAGGCTTATGACTGGATGTGTGAATACATAAAAAAATAAAATAAAATAAAAAATACATCCTTAAGATTTCTGCTTCCTCGCTTCATTCCTGTGAATGTTTTCCCTATTATTTCTGAGTCAGTAAGCTAATCAAGCTTCCATGTGATTTACAAGTCATCTTTAATTAGGCAGATATGCCATTAATTAGGTAAAGTGAACGAACAGAAATCTCTGCAGGACCTAATTGTACCCTGTGTATTTTTGGAACAGAAAATGTTCTTACCTGTCCATTGAGTTTTTTACAGGATTATAATGAGTTAATGATAATATGAAGGACAAGCCTATAGAGGGTAGAAACAATGAATGATGATGAAATTAAAACTAATAAAAGACAAATCCAAGGAGAAAGGGGAATATGGTAGATAAAAACAAGATCAGGATTTATGATTTGTTCTGCACTTCTGCCGCCAGTTTCTGGGACCAGTGCTAGAATTGGGTTAAAAAAACATTTAAGGAGGGTTAAAACCCTAGTTTTTTGCTAGTTTATTACATTTTATTCATGTTTCATTAAAGCACGCAGACTGTGATGTTTAATAATCAGCTACAGCCCTATGACAGTAACATTATGTGAGCTGGGGCATACATGGGAGGCATGGTGGACCAGTGCTGTCCATGTATGTGTGGGTTTGTGTTGGGTATTCCGGTTTTCATCTGTGTCCACAGACATATGAGAGGTCAGCTGGTATCTCTAAAGTGTGAATGATTGACTGAATGTATGTATGTACGTACGTACATGTGCCTTTCAGTAAACGGGTGCCCTGGCTGAGGTAGGGTGGGGCAGAATGAATGAACAGAAGTTAAGACATAATGTGTACAGAATATATTAAAACCCATGAATGCATAAGTGGATTTTTATGTGTTCCTGCTTTTTCCTCATCAGGGTAGTTCAGATGCCTATCCCTGTAGAACAGGGTACAGGCATAGTCAAAAACTTGATGGGACACCAGTCCATTGCGTATATACAGTACAGAGCAAAAGTCTTTGGCCATGTTAAATACACTTGCACATCACACTTCACAAATCGTCTCCATTAAAGTTTTCTTAGCGAAGGTTTGACAACTATATATAACACAAGATGGTCGGATCCCAGTATTTCATATTTTTGTCAAACAAAGAGCATAATCCTCTTTTCCACTGATCATTCCAATCTTTGTGAGCTTTAGCATATCTTATCCTTCGCCTGCTTCCCTTCCAAAAGTCCCTTCCTGATCAAGCTTTCTCAGACTCTAGAAGGCTCAACTTGGCATCCCAAGGAAGCTGCCAGATGATATTGCTCAGGTCTAAATGTCACAATGACACTTTTCGTCTGTAGAAGCTGTTTCTTTTCTGATTCAGTATTAATACTGCAGGTTGAATTCTAATAAGGAGAGATAATTGTATATGGCCAGTATATTATTGCTATTACTACTGTTATACTATTATACTATTGCTAAAACAGGCACAACCTGTGATGCCTGATCTGGCCGAGCGTATTAGAATGCTACACCACCCAAGTGCCCTTCACTTTTTAATGAACCAGTTAAAAGTCAAATAGGGTTTGAGACCTTACAAAAACGATAAGTAATCATTCTGAAAGGTGCCTACAGCGCACTTTTGCACCCTTCAAATCATGGGTTCCATTATTGCAGAATTATATCACCCAAGTTCCTTCACTCCAGAGTATCTTCCAATACCTCAAGTGCATTAGTCATGTTTACTAGGGTCACTGGGTGTTTTGGGTCTTTCAACATCATTCACATTTGCCCAAGTGACCCAGTAACCAAACATTCCTCTAGAGTCCACAGGCAATCGTTGGTGACCACCTGAATTGAATTGCAATGTGGCATAACTATGGTCCTGATTATGGGCATTTGAGCTACTTTACCCCTTAGCTGACAGTACTGGGCTAATTGGTCTCACTCTCTGCAAAATGTAAAATGATCATAATGTATATTCAATTAATTATGAAATGTATAAAAAATAAATAGGTCAAACACACAAAGAATAAATATAATACATGAATGCGCCATTTAATGACCACCATATTAACGTCTGTTCTACTTAGGTTGATGTGTTTAGAGACTTTTTGAGTTCTTAGTGTTTGTGCAGGGCAGCATGGTGGTTTGGTGTTTAGCACCGCTGCCTCACAGTAAGAATGTCCTGGGTTCAATCCTCCCCGTGTCTGCGTGGGTTTACTCTGGGTACTCCGGTTTCCTCCCACAGTCAGAAGGCAGGCATGTTAGGTTAATTGGTGTCTCTAATTAGGTTAATTGGTGTCGTCACAAATGCCATTATTGCACTGCTAAATTTTACTCTGCTCATGTTTGCACTCCTTTTTTTTTCCACTGCACAATTGCACTTTTATATTTGCCTTTTTTACACTCATTATTTGCATTCTGTTTCTTTTATTTGCACAATGCTACTATTTGCACTTCTGGTAGATGCTAACTACATTTTGTTGCCTTGTACTTGCACTAAGCAATAACAATAAAGTTGAATCTATCTATCTATCTATCTATCTATCTATCTATCGATCTATCTATCTATCTATCTATCTAAAGTAGCCCTTGGTGTGTGACTGTGTGTGTGCCCTACGATGGATTGGCCCTCTGTCTAGGGCTGGTCCTGCCCTTGTGCCCAGAGTTGCTGGGTGGGCACCGGCTGGCCTGTGACCCCATGTAGATTAAGCGTAAAATTATAAATGAATGGTGTTTGAGTGGATGGCTTGCCTCCAATTAAGTAGGACTGATTTGTTTACACCCTATTAATGCATTTATGACTGCCATCAAACAAAAAGATCAGGTCCCTAGATCTTAACCTACAGTGTCGAAACATTACTGGTGAATTTCCATAAATGCAATGGTATCATATACATATATATTGCAACTATATTTTGCAAATATAATAATAATAATAATAATTAATAATAATTTTATAAGTTTTCTGCCAAAAACACCCTTTATATTTACATTACAGTAACAAAGGAAGACTATGTCCCGTCAACGAACATTTCGGTCAACACCCTGTTTAACAGAACATCACTCAGTAGCAGTATACATGCCTGTATATAAAATAAAGAATATAAGCAAGTGTTTGGTCATTACATAGCTCCTACATCATGTAACAGGACTGGTGGTGTGCCATTGATGTATATTCAGCACCACATATATGGTTACTATTTCCATAAATATAAAATGATTGAAAGTGTATACATTAAGTATGGAATGTTTCCACAGAAGAAGGGCCTCTTCATTCCGTCAGCGAGTTTAGGTTACGCAAAGGTCAAATGAATTCCATTAGTTTTGAAAAAACAACTTGCATATATAAAGCCATAGTGCTAGCTCACAGGCAGAGGAGTTCCACATCGGCTTTGGATCCAGTCTCAAGCAATCCTTGGGTGCTTGATATGATACTGTTCTTTGTTGCAATAAAGATTTCTTATATACAAGTTAGACAGTGTCAGCGGAGTTTCATTCATCATCTACACAGCGTCGCTATAGAATATATATCACCATCATTATACCAGATCGTCTGATGTGGTAATAGCAGATGTGTAATGGCTAGCACCGGACAAAAACAGAATAGGTAGTTAATGTACACTGCTCACAAAAGTAGGGGCTATTTCATTTGAAGATATTTCGTTTTAAAATATCCCTTGATTTTTGTGAGCAGTATAGCTGCAGGTGGCTGGTGTGATTCTCATTTGTTTTCGTTCCATCAGTGAATTTGTTCATCTAAAGCTTAATTCAATTTTGGTAGCATATGCCATGATGGAAAGTTATGATGCCTGATAAAAATTCATCACAATTTAATGAACATGGCTGAATTGGTTCCAGATTCATACCAGACCAGCAACGCTGAATTGCTCATCTGATTATTTATGTGTTATTGATAAGGAATATGCCATAGAACAACACTGACTGCTGTTACTGTCGCTTTTGACAGTGTGCCCCACCTGTTTGTTTTCTGTGAAATGCAAGTGATAATTATCCTAATTACGATGACCGAATCCTAACCTTCACCTCTTGTTTTAAACAGAGCACATTCTGACTAACAATACAAATAGGGACGGTGGAAGCTAATTTTGACAGCAGCTTTGATTGGACTCCGTGTCAGTGAGGTGAGAGTTGTACAGATTACCTGACTTGCATCTTAGTTAATTCCCATTCAATCTCCATTTGATTATGCACTAAATTAATGACTAATTGGCTTTAAAATGAATTTCGAATAACAAACGACTTCCAGATGAAGCACAACGTGGTCCGAGCTCCAAAGTCGCCTTCGAAGCAGAACATGAGGATTATGGGAGAAGAAATTAAACTAGTGTTGATTTGATATCACGATCTAATATTCTATTCTTAAGCCTAGCTGACATTTCTCTTGTCCCACCTTCTCACTATATAATCTCTAATATAACAGCAATCTGTCAGAGATATTAAACTCTTAATCACATACTGAGACAATGAATGAATTCTCAAGAAATTAGGGCTTTTTGTAATTTTTTACAAATTAGGCGAGATTTCAGGTATTCAGATCTCAGACTCTGCCTGTGTGGAATTTACATTTACATGTCCTCCCTGTGTCCATGGAGGTTTACTCTGTTTGCTGTGGTTTCCTAACACATTGGTGATGTGTGTGTTAGGTAAATTGGTGGTTTTAAAATGTCCTAGGGTTTAGGGTTGTTCCTGCCATGTTTCTGCACTGCTCTCAAAAATTAGGGGATATTTCCCTCATGTTTGTGAGCAGTGTATTTTGGCACACCTAAAAACAATAATTTGTTTTCTGTTTTCAGCCAATCAACCAATTAATCAATTTATTAGTTCATTTAAACATTATACTGGAAACGTTCTTTATATATTTGGTGTTAGGTTGGACAAACAAAACAGACATCCATTTTTTTAACCCTATTTAACCATGTTTAACTCTGCTCCATGTCATCACAAGGTCATTCCTGGAGAATGTAAGGCACAGGCATAAGCCTGCTCTGGATGGGACATAAAGCAATTGCAGGACTGGGGAAGAGTTTCTGTTGATCCCCTGACTGGTCTCTCTTACTTTATACACAGTCAATTGTGTCTGCCTGTGATGTCCGGGCCAACTGCAAGACCCCTCTGCGACTCACAACTGGGTCCCAGCGGTGGCTGGCTAAAACATTGGACATTTAAACCATCTGGGTGTTATAATACCTGTAATATTAATAAGAAGTCTTTGTGTTGTATGCATGCATTAACTGTTTTTTTTTTCTGTGACACAAGACAATTTGTCACCGCTTTCTTTTTTACAGAGCATTAAAGGAGGGAGTGAACATGGAGGTCTCTCTGTGTCGCATACAGCCCCAGTACACAATATGCCTTAATCCACCTAAATTACACCAGTCTGAAGAAAAGTTATTAATGCCCACTCCTGTCTGTTTGTCTGATAAACCTCAGGGGAACCAACTTTCTTCTTTTCTGAACTTCCGTTGCTTGTCAGATGTTTCATGGCTCAAATGTCTAGAGTATTTGATTTAGAGCAATTGGCCTGCACAAACTTAAAATGCAGTTAAATGCATGATTTCTATAATGCAAGCAATATATGATGAATGAGCTATATTTACATTTATGTCATTTAGAAAACACCCTTATTCAGAGCGACTTACAATTAATACAGTATTACAATCTAAAGCGGGTTAAGGGTCTTACTCAGGGACCCAACTGTGGCAGAGATGGGATGGACCTTGACCTTCTGGTCTATAGTCCAGTACCCTAACCACTAGGCCACCACAGTCCCACGGACATTTCTCTGGAAATTAAATGCACAAGAAATATTTTTATGCACAACCTTTTGAATATTAAATATATTATATAAATATATAAACTGTTACAGTAATTTAATTAAATTATATTAAATATCTAAAGTTTATTCATTATATACAATAGCTTATTTGTGGTCTACTATGTTATACAAAGTATACTAGTATGGAGTTGATTACATAGTAAATAATATTAATTATAGAATGCAGCATACTGTGACCTTAATGTGTTCGCAGACAAAATCCACAAGTAGCGACGGATTAAAAAAAAAAAAGCTATTCAAATGTTATTCCATACTAAGAAAAGCAAAATTTAATTTAAAATGTTCTGCCCTTTATGCAAATGACACTCTTTATGATGAAACATGCACTTGGTCAGTGTTCTGTAAGCACTGACAGTATCCTTGATTTTCACAAAAAAGCTTCCATGATAACAACATTTATGACGATGAGATAAATATTGTCATATAGCCCAGCTCTACAACTCTACTAGTTCTACAAATACAGACTCTAGTCCATCTGTTTCCCTTAAGAAACCAGCAGTGGTAGC
This sequence comes from Parotocinclus cabessadecuia, assembly GCA_036873895.1. Lineage (NCBI taxonomy): Eukaryota > Metazoa > Chordata > Actinopteri > Siluriformes > Loricariidae > Parotocinclus > Parotocinclus cabessadecuia. Next base: position 10,868 of record JAYJMA010045898.1, read on the forward strand.
TTGGCACAGGTTTATAATACTCAGTATATTAAACCTAAACAATGGTTTAAATTCAAACTTTTTTCATAACTTGCTGATACATTTCAAAGTCAAAGTCAAATTGATTTATATAGCGCTTTTTACAATACAGAATTGTCTCAAAGCAGCTTTACAATATTATCTTAAAAGGTCAATCCCACATTGAGCAAGCCTAAGGCGAAAATAGAAAGGAAAAACTCCCTGAATACAGAAGGAAGAAACCTTGCGAGGACCAAGAC
>JAYJMA010045909.1:0-24853 GCA_036873895.1 Parotocinclus cabessadecuia
GACGAGGCATGGACGGGATCAGATTGTTGAGCAGGTCTTGTTGGATCCTCTTTTGGATGTTCTTTTTGAAATATCCCATCATTTTTGTGGGCAGTGTAGTATAGTATTACAGGGCCTAAAATGTTCCAGGAAGCTATCCCATGTCCAGCCAACCTGTGAGCACTGATGGAGGGTTAGAAGACTCCTAACAAACTGTGCAACAACAAATGAGCTGCTCTCTCTGACGTTATCTCTACAAGGGGAAGTAATATGGTAGATAGCTCTACCATATGGTAGATCCACTCATACCAACACAACACCACTACTACCAGTTTCACTGCAGTGCTAAGAATGATCCACAACCCAAATAGTACCTGAACTGTGCTATTCCTGTGGAGGTCCTCTGACCAACAAGGTATGGGGACTACAAATACGTAAAGAAGCAGATAAGTAATCGTGAAACTACAAAGTGCGTCTATATGGTACGTGGAACTGCTCAAATGGACAATGAGAAATTGGGAGGTGTATCTAATAAATTAATCAGTAAGAATTAATTTGACTTTTTATGAGCTATTTAGAAAAGTCTTAATCTTTCGTGGCAACCGGACAAGCTCGTGTGCCAACACCGTTTTCTCCGCTTTCGTGCTCTCTACGATTTCGATTGGTGCGCGTGTCAAATGACGTCACTCCCAGACGGGAAAGCGTACGGTCGGAGCGTGGTGATCAGCATTGTTGCGGATCGAACTATAACCTCCTGCTTTTATTCTGAATCGGTGTTCGTTTTATTTAAGCATGGTCGGGGTCAAGGTCATCGGGAGCGATCCGGAATTCCAGCCGGAGCTAAGCAGTGCGGGCTCCAGATTGGCCGTAGTGAAGTTTACCATGGCAGGGTAAGAAGCTCCGGTCCGCTATGGGCCTAATTCGCTTGAACTTGGGTTGTGTCTCAAACCGCTTGCTGCCTACTCTGTAGTGTGTCAATGTAGCGTCCATATGATTACAGTGGTATCGTACTAGTTAGTACGTGATGCGCGACTTTGAACGCAGCCATGAACTAGTCTAACATAGCCGTTACGCTACATGATTTTGATTCATGGTCCAGTTAGCTTAGCATAGGCAGGCGTTACATTATAAACAGCAGTCATTTTAAATGATAATAAGTAACTTTAATCATTTCTCTCCTTTGTTCGTTTATTTAGGTTAATTTATACACATAAATACGTGCATGGACCCTGGTTAAATTGAATTGAGGTTGATTGTTTTTAGTTTCCTTCTTAATGACTGCTAACTGTGTATGACTTAGCAAAATAGCACCGGTTAGCCTAGCTAGTGGGAAAACTGTCAACAAGCCTTGATTATGACGTTCCGACCTCCAGTTTTATAAACCCTGTAAAAAGTCCTGTAAGTCCATTTGCATTCTAAGTTTGTTGTTGTTTAATTTAACAGGTGCCGGCCATGTGTCAGAATAGCACCAGCATTCAACATGCTAAGCAACAAGTACCCACAGGTCGTCTTTCTTGAAGTGGATGTTCATGACTGTCAGGTCAGTAGTTTATGAATGTTGTCTGTCGGTGATTTTCTACTCATTGGTCATGCTGTGATAGCATTTCAGGGGTTCTATTACATTTTGATCGTAAACACTACTACTTCGCTTTAACGACCGAGATCTGAAATTATAGTAAAGCATTGGAAATAAAACTTCTAAAAAAAGACTTAAGTCTTTTAAATCGGCAGGCTGTGGCTGTAATCTGACTCAAAACACCAAAGACACTGTACGGCTCTGTCTGGCGCATGATCTTTCAGTGTACAGTAACTTTTACCACATTTTACTTAATAAGAATAACAGATTCCGTTGCTAATAGCTTGTTTATTTACTGGCATCGTCTTAATGTTACTTTTCTGCACCCTAGTGCGGTACGTTTTGCTTCTTCCGCTCAGCTGGTCACACAATCCAGTCGATCTTGCAGATCCACAAGCAGAACTGGGAGCTTAACAGCAGCCGTCTGCCATTCATTCAAACACTCACACATTTAGACTACAGACAGTTCTAACTCGACTGCTGTGTTGTTTGTTCCACTTTCCAGTGCTTGGTTGTAAAAAGCTGTAAATGGTGATCCTAAGTGTATATACCTGTCCTATTGTAGGTAGTACTTGCTTGCCCCACCACATGTATATTCTCTGTAACCTTTAACTATATAAACTGGTTCAAAGTCACTCGTTGCTTCTTCTGGCTGATCTTGCGTGTTGTTTCTAATCAGTGCACCAATGTGTCAAGCAAAAGTCAAATCAGCTCTTCCGATCCCTCATCCGTCACTCGTGTTTTCAATGGTATCTATGATGCATATGTATGGTTTTCCTGTGAAAATACTCTTCGTCTTGGTGTGCATTTACACAGGAAAAAAGTAGGTGCTTGATATTTTTATTGATATTGATTGATTATTGATTATTTCTTTATTGCGTTTGTGTCGCAGGGAACAGCAGCAGCCAACAACATCTCTGCCACACCAACATTCCTGTTCTTCCGAAACAAAGTGCGTGTGGATCAGTATCAGGGAGCAGATCCCTCGGGCATCGAGGACAAAATCAGACAGCATGTTGAGAATGACCCAGGGAGTAACGAGGACTCGGACATTCCCAAAGGATACGTAAGTGTGGAAAAAGCTGTTCTCTGATTTGCTCTCCTGCACTTCATCTTCCATTTAAGTCGGTTTTTGAGTTGACTTTCAGCCAGGTCTGTAACAGCTAAGAAAGTGTGGCACATCAAAATGTGTGTCAGTAGTAGATATGAAAGGATTAGTCGGCTGTCTATACATATTGGGCCGATTTTCAACCCAGAGATGCGATTAGACGATCTTTTTCTTATTTGGCTGATCCTGGGCATGAACAATGAGCCATATTTTGCCGCAATCTGACTGGCACAAACCTGCCCACAGTTCCTAGCTGAAATGCTAGATGGAAATACGGACTATTAAATTCTGACTAAGGGAGGGAAGTGGCAGGAGACACCCTATATTTTGTTGGACTATGTGCGCAAAAAGGAAAAAATACAAAGCTACGTGAAATATATCCCACTATGTAATAATAATTCCCCCTAGAAAAAAAAATCAAACAGCTGCATATATGAATAGTTTCTTATTCATTTTAATAAATTTACTTAAGACAATGGCTACAACTAAAATGGCATACTAAACCAGTATGTACTATATTCCATTCAGTATATTCATTCTACTCACTGTTTGAGCATTAAATCAAAGCAGTATACTCTTTCACTTTGGAACTGAGCAGCAGCATTGGTTGAAAGATGGTCGATATTGACCCCAAAAATAGTCCAAGGGCCATCTTTACTCGTATATCAGCAGCTTTTTGAGCCTGCCGCAATAAGAAGAGCAGTGAATTGTAGTTTATAAGGATATGCTTCTGTTCATATGAATGAATGACAGATCTGATTGAGTGAGATGCAGGCTGTGGCGAGCAAGCTGTTTTGTATGCCGAAGCACGTTTGTGTTGTCTTCAACACTACTACTAAGTGCACTTAAGTCTTTTCCTATTAGTGAGGGAGTAGTGATGTAGTGTTATTTAGGATACACTGAGTGAGTGCTGTTTGCAGTATGATGATGAGAGGAAGAACTGCAAAATCATTGCAAGTTTGACAAAGCACAACGCTAACTCTGCTGAGACTTGTGCTGTTTGCGAGAGATGTTTATCATGAAACTTTGTGACTGATGCAGTAGTGAAAGAAAAACTGTATTGTACCAGTACCAGCGATTTTTGCTCGGTACCGGACCGATACAGAAAATCAGATCGGTACAGCCCTACCTATACATTTGTTTGGCCGTAAGAAAGGGTATCTTAAATGTCCAGCAGTTAACATTTTTAGCAGCGTCTCGTGCTGTTTATGTGAGAGATGTTTATCATGAAACTCTGTGACTGATGCAATAGTGAAAGTAAAAGTGTAATACAACCTCAAGTTTTTTGGAACGGGTTTAACATTGAGTTTTGTCAAATGAATGTCACTTATTAGTTTTTATTTCAAACACCCCATATAGGATCATGATTAGCTTATGCTACCAGAAATCGAATGGAAACGGTGTATGCAGTTACATGTTTTACTAGGAACATCAATGTGGTACACTGCTCCGAAAAAAGGGGGATATTTTATTTTAAATTATTAAACATTTTTTGAGCGCTATACTATTCAATTGAGAACCACAAATTTAAAAATACACTTTTTGGACTAGGTTTAATTCAAAATTTTGGTTTTCCCTGGGGGTCGTTTTTATAATACATCCCTAATGTTGTTAGCTGTCCCCAGGACTGCAGCTTCTAATCTGCAACAGTTGGCTACAAAAAAGTTCTTGCTTTTTGATAAGCATCTGCTGCTATTTTTTAATGGTAGTTTTAAGCACTAGATCGGTATTATCTGTCATTTATAATGCTTGGACAGGAAAGCCAGTCATATGTTTAAAAAATGGGAAACAGCCGAGAAAATAGCAGTCGGTGCATCTTTAGTTTTCAGACTGTAACGATTTCGCTTCGTTTCGTATCAAGCTGCACTTGTTATTCGGCGGTCTGTTTTTTGTTCTGATTGAGAGAACTTGTTAATTTTCAACTATCCCATTCGTTTTTACTCTGATCTCACCTGTTTTATACCTATATACAAATGCGTTTATGTTTCTAACTTGTCTGTGTTTATGTAGATGGATCTTATGCCGTTTGTAAACAAAGCCGGATGCGAATGTCTTAACGAGAGCGATGACTGCGGCTTTGAAAACTGTTTAATCAAGGATTCCTCCTACCTGGAGTCAGACTGCGACGAACAGGTGATTATGTTTGAGGCTACTTAAGCACCTGATCATGATTTGTTTGTGTTTTCATAACATCTGATAGCTCACCTGCCATGTTCCTACTGTGATTACAGTAGTACTTAAAACTAATGATGGCAAAGCATGAAGAATCTGCCATTAAGCCTTAACAAGGCAGTATTAAGCAGCCCATTTGGCATCTAGATTGCTTTTAGGCGATCTGATCCACCCCTAATTATGCACGCCCAAGGTGCGTTGTAATTATGTTTTAATTAAATGCCTTTTCAACCGTAACTGAAATGCTTTTATTAATATACTGCAATGTGTCAGCATATTGCCTTTAGTTATCAGTGTTCGTGAACATGACCTGCAGTAATACAGTGTGTTCCTTAGTGTTTAATGAAGGCTTTTTGTTTTTAGAATCTCCTGAAGCTAGTGCTATATGCAGTCGATGTACTGACACAGGAGTGCATTTAGTGCCACGACTAGGGCTGGCTCGATACCATTTTTTTCATGCCCGATACTGATATTGATACTGCAAACTTGAATATCTGGCTATACCGATATCAGACCGATACGCTGCTACCACTTGAAACACTGGCGTTGCGTCCGTTGCACTCGGCTGTTTTGCTTTTATCATCCTTGAGCTTAAAATAATTCCACACAGCTGACGATGACCACGCTGCTAGCTAACAGTTTTAACTCGAGTTCCAGCTATCGATCAAGTGACACAGCTCTGTTTACGGCGCGTCGTCCAAACTGCAGTAAGGCATAAATGTGATGGGACAGATTTTGGATAAAACTGTTTTTTACCCCCATCCGATATCCGATCCAGTGATTTTGTGACATATCGGGCCGATACCGATACAGGATATCGGATCGGTACAGCCCTACCTAGGACATATACATTTGTTTGGCCATAAGCAAAGGTATCTTAAATGTCCAGCATATAATTCCAGCATATTTTCACCAGTGTCTTGTGCTGTTTATGTCAGAGATGTTTATTATGAAACTCTGTGACTGATGCAATAGTGAAAGTAAAACTGTAATACAACCTCGTTTTTTTTGTTTTTTTTTTAATTCCACACTGAATTTTGTCAAATGAATGTCACTTATTAGTTTTTATTTAAAACACCCCAGATATGATCATGATTAGCTTATGCAACCAGAAATCAGTGTATGCAGTTACATGTTTTACTAGGAAAAAGTTTCGGTTTTCACTGAGGATCGTTGTTTTGATGCATCTCTATTGTTGCAGCTTCTAATACGTAATAGTTGGCTACAAAAAAATTCTTTCTTTTCAGAGAACGATCGGGGATACGTTCTAATCCATCGCATCTAATAGTTTTTAAGAGCCTACATGACTTTGGAAGTACGTATCGAGAGAGAAATTTGCTTACGCTTTAGGGCGCTAACCTAGTCAAGTTGTTTTTCTTGTTTGTGGTATGAATGGTTCCAGGAAACACCTACCAGCTGACCTTTGAGTCATGTTTTGGTTATGTGAGAACAGTGTTTATGCTGACAGTCATTTTGGGACTGATTGTATGCAAGTAAAAGTGTAATATAAGGCTGCGATTGTGGGCCAGACGTAAATAATGAGTGGGATTTGTACTTCTCTGTTATTATACGTCATCCTGTTGATAATAATAGCGCAAGTGTATTGGATAGAAACATAATTCATGCATTCATTTGATTTTCTCTTTATCCATACAGCTGCTCATCACATTTGCCTTCTCTCAACCTGTAAAGCTTTTCTCGATGAAGCTTCAGGCGTCCGATTTGGGTAAGATTTAGGTTTCGGCCATTTTTTTTTTTTTTTACATTAGTAAAAAACAATTCCTCAATACCAAAAGCTAAACCCAGGTCCTTACATATTTATCTTACGTTCTAGTTATCCCTCAGTGCCACATCCAGCTCTAGAAGTACCTAGAGTTCGCCATTAATCGGTTGAGATACAATAACGTTCTAGAATAATGTTCAGAATTTGCCCATTGGTTATTGCATATCTTTTTTTTTTTTCTTTTTTTTTTTTATATAAACACTCCTACCTTCGTACATTGTCAGGGTACGATGTTCCTCCAAGCACTTTCCCACCGAGGACTTGATATCCTAAAGTGACTGTATATCGGGAAAATATTTGCCTATATGCATATTTTTTACATTGTTTTGTTAATGTTATTCTTTACTTAGTTATTTCAATTAACAGCCAAGCCAAATTATATGACCCTTTTTAAATTTTGGTCCACCCAAAATTAACAATTAACAGCCAAGCCAAATTATATGTCCCTTTTTAAATTTTGGTCCTCCCAAGGTTTCTTCCTTGCAGCATTTAGAGAGTTTTTCCCCATGCCACTGTTGCCCTAGGCTGGCTTAATTTTGGGTTGATTTTTTTTTTAAACGATAATATAATGTTGTAAAGCTGCTTTAAGACCATGGTACATTGTAAAAAGTGCTATATAAATAAATCTGACTTTTCCCCTTTCCCTCTGTTTTTTTTCCATCTCCACCCTCATAACGCCTTCAGCCCAGGCCCCAAAGCGTGTAAAGATCTTTATTAATCTCCCTCGCTCTATGGACTTTGACGACGCTGAGAGGAGTGAACCGACGCAAAGCCTAGAGCTTTCAGAGGAAGACTACAAAGACGAAGGCCTCATCTCTCTGAGATACGTCAAATTTCAGAACGTCAACAGCGTCACTGTGAGTCGACTTTGCTGTTAACGCTTGCATATAAACCCGAAAAGATTTAACGACAACCTTATTTTTTGGCAACCGAATTATTGGCAACCTTTAAGCTAATTGTATATAACCAGTTTTACAGTCCGAGTACATTTTTCATCATAGGTTATCATCATCATAAGGTTTTCTATCGCAGCAGTGACCCCTGGTGGCCTTCTTTTGGACTGGCACACTATCCTTGCCCCTTTGCACTGCCAAATAGGTCTCGGTTGGGACCCTGACCAATTTAAAAGCAGGGTTAAACAAAGTGTAACGTAATGTACAGGTAATTATCGAACAGTCTAAAAACTTGTGTGTTTCAATGAAACCTTGAAGACGTAGGTGTCGTTCTGAATGCCATCTTGCTTTTACCTCTCAATGGAGTACAGAGGCAAAGCCCTGCCTAACACATAGATTGCAGACAGGGGAACCAATTAGGAAGTCCATGATCACGCTGACATCACTGAACATAGATTGGGACAAAGTGTAAGAAGTGTAATGGAAGGTCCATTTCCCATTTGGTATATTCACTGTGCAAACCATTTTCTGGAACAAGCTCCGTTGGAAAGCTGGGTTCTACTGTAACCTCTATTCAGAAAATAGTTCCGATAATGAATGTTCAGGTAACAGGAACAAGATTTTTATTAGTGTGGTACCACATTACTCTGTTTGATTTAACATCACTTTCAGCATCGTTGGCTACTTGATGTCAGATACAAAGTAACATCGATTTATACAAGGTTGTATCGAAACTAGTCATACACACTCAGATCAGGCTCAATTAGTGTAATTAATTATCCTACTGCATTTAAATAATGTAAATATCTGAATTTATGTAAATATTGAATAATGTAAATTGAATGAACGCGTTCAGAACCCAGAAATTCCAGCTGTGTAAGGTGTGATATACATTAATGAAATTGTTGCATACGTAAACACAGTGTATATATATATATATTATTAGCACTAAGAACATATGAACGTAAAAATATGTAAAAAAATTAAAAACACGGTTGTTTCGGGTGGAAAGGGCTTACAAGGCAAGGGTGTCTCAACTCCTAGAGTTCATACGAAATACGAAATTTGACAAGTTGCAAAGTGGTCCAGTGGCAAGGTATGCCAGTATTTCTTCACCACTTGGTTCCTGTGTATTCAGTCTCACATAAATTATCAGTGATTTTTCGGTAATATAGTGGCCCGGGGAGGAATCTCTTATACACCGGAATCTATCGCTTTTAACTTACTAAATGTTTAGACATGATCACTGTTTCTTTTTCATTAGTTTTCATTCATTCTGGCGTTTGCCACAATCAGCTCAGGTGCTCTGACTGTTTCAGACATTAAAAAATAAAAATCTATAGCAAACATGTCACTCACTTCTAATATATGTTTTGTTTAGTAGCTGTGTAGCTGGATTTCGTGATGGTTTATCAGAAAATAACCTAAATCAAAGTCTCAGACTTCGGAGTTAGAGTTGCGTGCTGTGAGGATTGATTTTGTTTTAACATTGGCTTGCGTTCAGTTCACGGTTTGCATTTTGGGGTTAAATTGAATTCAATTCTAGAAGTAGACAACATGCATGTTTGCCGTCTTGGTTCCCCGCACCCTGTTTCTGTTCATCTTCAAGTTCGGCGAGGTCCTGAGATTTGGATTCAGCTCGTATGCAGTAATTCTGGTCTTCCATTTATGGTCAATGTCGTCCTCTAGTGGAATGGAAACTGTATTTTTGTTATTCAAATATTGTGCGTTTGGTATGTTTATGATCATGTCTTTGTTTGAATTTATTCAGCTCTTCATTAAGTCGAACCAAGGAGATGAGGAGACGACAAAAGTGAACTACCTGACCTTTATAGGGACTCCAGTACAGGCCACCAACATGAACGACTTCAAACGGGTAACACTAAGACCATTCTGTTTAAATAGCACAGCTTAGTTTGTGTCACCAGAAGCATTTAATATTATTATGTCTTTTATCATTTAGGTTGTAGGGAAGAAGGGGGAAAGCCACTGATGAGGAGAGAACTGGACAAATACACACAAACGCACACAGAAGTGCTCTGGAACTGTTCCCAAGCGCTCATCAGAGAGTTAAAGAGAAGGGTGATGAAAGAATGAGAAATGCACATTTTTATGTCTGACTGTACACCCAAATAAACCTGTAAATAAAGAGAATCCTTTTTCAAAGGCATAATCGCTATAGTACGCTTGTTTTTGTATATTGTACGTGTGTAAAGGTTATTTATCATCTTAGCTGATTGTTAATTGCAGTTTCTGTTTAAAATACAGCATGAGAAAAGCTAAATATCTTGCAGGCGTTGCTTTCAAAAGTCACGTAGTTGCTTTTTATCAAACCAAATGCAACTCTTCGGTAATTTACAAGACCCTAAAGGTACAGCAAATCCATATCAGACCAGATCAGTGTTTTGAAACATCAGGTAAACACTTGCTGAATCGTACAGTTCTCAATGATAGGGAGTGGAGACTTAATTCATCTATTTTTAACTCTTGTTAATTTCTTCACCAATTATTTTGGGTTTGGCTAATTCTTTTTGCCCTGGAGTGTAGTTTACACAGACCATCTCTTGTTATTGGTCAGGCTTATAGATATAAATATAGCATACAAGAATTAGGGCATATTTCAAAATGAGATGAAATATTCCCTATTTTTGTAAACAGTGTAGTTAATAGAAATCCATGGGTAATTTCCTATTCTTCTATACTCTATATTCTTCCAAACACCATTAAGAAGACCAACATCTCTGTGGCTAGTCTTGGTGCACAGAAGGCTGGGCTTTCATTGTAAAGGTTGAATGATTAAAGAATATGAATGCTTTGGAATGGCCAAGTAAAACTTGGAACGTTCTGAAGCAAGCGCTTCATGTGAAGAAATCCACCAACATGCCAGAGTTACGGCTCTACTGTACAGGAATTTGGGCTAAAAGCAGATATGATGGTCAGCCAATGGAAACATTTAGTTGTAGTTATTGTCGTTCAAGTGGGTATCTAATGGGAAAGTCGCTCCTGATTTACGTTATTTAGCAGACGCCCTTGCGCAGAGCGACCCAGGGACCCAACTGTGGCTAGGGTGGGATTTGAACCCTGGACCTTCTGCTTCGTAGTCCAGTACCTTAACCACTAGGTCACACTAGAAACTAAAAGCAAAGGTAAACCTTAATTTGCTGCTCACAGATATGATCATAATCATTTTCCTCAGTAAATAATTGTCTATTTTACTTATGCAGAAAACCCAATTCTAACAGCTTTGAGTCGTTATAAAGACAATCTGCACATCTGACAAATTTGTCTTGTTTAATACGTTCACAATAAAAGCACAATACTACAAACCTAAAATTTTCACTGTTTCTTATGAAAGTCACTTTAAAAGCAGGTGCTTCTGTCATCATGTCATCAATTTTATGGAGCTAAAATCCGGACAAGTGTCTCTGAAGATGTTAGGCTGCTCGCTACTCTCACAATGTTTAAGTCCGGGTTAAAAACTGTTCTGTTTAGCTGTGCATGTGGCTCCAGACTCCAAAGTGTTTTTACCTGCTCACTGCAGGTATTATTTTAAACTAACGTTTTTGACAGTGTTTTAATTGTACTTTTAACTTTGTTTTAATTTGACTATTTTTTTAATTTCATTTTATTATTGTTTTTTTTATTCTATTAAACACTTTGAATTGCCCCGTGTATGGATGGTGCTATTCAAATAACCTTACCTTGCCATCATTGCTGCTAAGTTACAAGTGGAAAAATTATCCTATATTTTAGGATATTATATTCTAAAAATTACACTATAATAGTGTTTTGAACAATAAGAGACCTGGAAAGAAAACAATTCTTGCCCTGAAGTCATTGTAGAGAGCAGGATTATAAAATACTGGACGTGTTTTAACAGAAATGCTAAACTAGACAGATGTAAAGATTCGTGTGTGATTAAGATCCGGAGCTCTTGAGGCTCAGTAGGTAGAGCCAGCTGATTAATATGGCAATGATGGGGGGGGGGGAAACCCAGCCTCCATATTCTGATCCTAAACCAATATATAATGAGTACGTCAGGAATATGTAAAAAAAAAAAAAAAAAAAAAAAAAAGTCAACAAAGCTCCCGGGGTTGTACTCTGTTGTGTATGTGTGTATATGTGTGTGTAGGGAGTAAATGTTCTTTGTTTTCATGTTAGCTGATTGTTAATGGCAGTTTTTGTTGAAAATACAGTAGAAAATACATATAAAAAAGCTAAATATCTTGCAGGTATTGCTTTCAAAAATCACATAGCTGCTTTTTGTCAAACTAAATGCAACTCTTTTGTGATTTACGAGACCCTAAAGGTACAGTAAATCCATATTAGTGACCAGATCAGGGTTTTGAAACAACAGGTAAAGACAGGGAGTGGAGACTTAATTCATTTATTTTAACTCTTGGTAATTTCTTTACCAGTTATTTTGGGTTTGGTCAATTATCTTTTTTTTTCCCCAGGAGTGTAGTTTACTAAGACCTTCTCTTGTTATTGGTCAGGGTTAAACATGTGTGGTAAAAATACAGCACACAAAAACAGGGGAGGGGGTGTCCAGGTTTCAAATCCAGGTTTGTATCAATTGTCTTTTTAAATGGATACTTGGCCTTTTTTCTTTTAACTTTGAGTACATTTAGTAGCATTTACCTTCATACTTCTAGTCAAGTTGTCGTTCTTTTAAATCAGATTAATAGTTTGCTTAAGGTACTTAAAGATCTCGTGTAATTTTGCCACCTCTGGTTAATCCTCACAGGAGTAACTGTAATGTTTTGGTGTGATTTTTAATGTGGCATCAAACTTATCAGAGAACTGTGCTACTCTACAATATAAACACCCGCAGATAAAAACAGAATTTAACACAACCACGTCTTCGTAATCACTACAACCACGTGGTTAAAAGAAAACAAAGCCTATCGTTTTTGCACTAAAACCTCTACATTGCATATACAACGGGTATTATAATGTTGTTGTATGATTGGAAACAACATTCATACACAGTTGGCAGGCACGTGTACTGCTCACAATAACTGGGGGATTTAAAAAAATATATTTATTGATGAATTATCCCCTAATTATGCGATCGGTGTGGTTCAATTGTATAGTTAGATTGAGCCCATGCAGTTCCTGAATCTACCGCATGGTGGAAGCAAAGTACTTCATTTAAACACCTTGCGCTCACACGGTTTCCGTTAAACCGTCACACGTGTCGTGTCAGAAGTCAGGTCCTGGACGTCTACAGCGTTACAGAAATGTTGTTACCTTTTCTACCGTCTCAAACCGAGCCAAAGTAAGTCAGAGGCACAATGTTAACCACTGCAATACTGTTAGCTTTCCCTGCTGCTACTGACATTAATAACAGAGGGCTGTGGAGAAACAAAATAGAAGATTTCCAGCGTTCTCTAGGGTACATTTGAGCTCCAACCTATTGTCAACAAACACCACCATTAACAACACTGCAACAATGACTGCAAGAGGCTTGGAAACGGCAGGGTTTTTGGTTTCTCAAAAAACGGCTTGTTGTTACGGATCGTTCGGTGTACCACGGAGCCCAATGCTTGGACCACTTTGATTGTTGTTCCATTTTATATATTAAGCCGGTGATTCATTTTAGCCAGCTTTAAAAGGGAAATGCACAAGTTACACAAGTCAAAGTGCTCGTTATGGCCTGACAACCTCCTGGATTAGTCTTAAGGCTCTGGTACGTCAGTATTTTAGAGGAAACTAGGGACGTCCCGGGTGCCGCTGACCTCCTGTTGTCCATATGGAAAACCTACATTCACGTGTCCATGCGCAATTTGTCTTTTAACCTACCGAAGAGTGTCGCGACATGCCCTTTCCGTGTCATAGACTTGCTTCTCCACAGGGCTTGCAGTGTCCCTCCAATACTGGTGAGCGGTGGCTTATTTCCATTCTCCATGGCATCACGCCTTGGCTTTGAGCACTCATTATTCTTCCCTGTTTTGCTGGCTTCCCACTGACTTCCACTATTGATAGAGGAGGACATTATGGTTTCTATAGCCACCTTCTCTGCACTGGGGGGACAATGTTCGTCTGGCTAGAGCCAGCCATGGAGCAAGCACAGGAGCTGACAATTGCTGGTAAGTTGGTATGCTCAGGATGTAGCTACACTTGTGAAACTGCGGAAAGGGCGAAAAGGTGAGGGCATGCGTGCAATTGTGAACTTGAGCTCGTCACACAGTGTGTTAATGCTGTGGTTACAGATGTTTGATTTGACTAAACCAGACGTGTTAACTAGAATTTGTGCAGTGCTTAAAGGATGAGAATATCCCATGTGAGTTGGGTTTACATTGTTGTGCTGCCAAAAATATTCACAACGAGAGGTTGTTGGTATGGTTTGTCTAGGGTGTGCTTAGTGAAGGGCTTGCTGAGGTTTTGGCTCCTTCTGGGTTTTTACCAGATTTTTGGCGAGGTTCTTTAGGCCCATTGGTCGTCTATGTATAACCTGGTTTCTATCACTGTTTTCAGAGATGCTGAGTGATAGAGCACAGGTGTCCTCTCTGTGTCTGCGTGGGTGTACTCCGGGTACTCCGGTTTCCTCCCACAGTCCAAAGACATGTGTGTTAGGTTCATTTGTGTCCCTCAAGTGACCCTTAGGGTGTGACTGCATATGTGTGCGTGTGTATTATGATGGATTGGCGCCCCGTTTAGGGCTGTTTCTGCCCTTGCGCCTAGAGTTGCCGGTTGGACACCGGTTGGCGGAAGATAATGGATGGACGGATGGTACAAGCTTTACAATCCAAGCAATTGTGGGTTTGGAGTCTGGCTGATTTAGTGAGCTGCGATTTGAACCCTGGATTGGATTATGAAGTCCAATACCTTCACTGCTAAGCCAACACCCCGAGGGTGAGGGTGTCTGAACCCTGTCCAACACCTTCAAGGTACTATTTAAGGCTCCTACTTAATTTATATGGAATCTTAACAAATCAGAGTCAAATGAGACCAACATGCAGGTAAAATGTTTTTTTTTTTTTCAGATACCCCTTCGTGATAAAGAAATTATCACGGGGTGTAAAATCAACACATGCCTGCTCGCCAAAAATCTCACAGTTATAACAGGCATGTGGTAGATCCAAAAATATTTAGCGAGCTAAACTGGTTTAGACCGTTAATACCAGATATAGTTGTGACAAACCACAAATACATCACAAAAGCAAGTCAATGACTGAAATGCATATCAGCTGTGCTTAAGTGGGAATTTAAAGACATGGAAATGAGATTAAGCAGAACAGTAGGAAAGTGCTTGTTGCAGGTAGATAATAACTCAATACATTTTAAATACTCCGGTGCGTGGTCAAGACCTGAATGTAGGTCAGCACATGCAGGGGGGGGGAGGGATGAGATTATTCCGTAATTAGTCTCAGTGTGGTGTGTTGGGCTAGAGGTGAGGCACAGGCACCTGCAACCTATTGCTAAACAGAGCAGGGTGTAAACTACGTCGTTTGTACACCATTATTACATTTAAAAATAAAAAATGGGCGTTTTAGCGATGAGATTATGACCGCGTATAACATAATGTCGCCAACTGGACCCAAAATGTTCAATCTTCTTATATGGCGTTACATAATACTGATCTTAATTAAACTTTTTGGGAGCTTTAGCATATCTTTTCACCCTGTTCCCCTTTTAGAATGAGTAATTTCTAGGCCCTTACAATAATGCTCGTATTGACTGAATGGTCCAATATTGACAAGCCAGGAAAAAACTACTACAAATAAAATAGTATCAAAGATATTTTTTAGAAGTAACCCTGCTGAGAAAATACTGTACCTTCTAGAAGGTATTGGGTTCTGGATCTACAAATACTTCTTTTGGGTACATGCCATATATACTGCTCACAAAAATTAGAGGATACGTCAACATGAAATATCCCATAATGAAATATTGCCAAACCTTTTGTGAGCCATACTATCCTGGAATTTCATGAAACAAAACTAAATGTCTTCCTTAGTTTATATTGTTTTAAAGCATATTATTATAATGAGCACACTTGCATCTGAGCATGTAGACCAGCTTCTGTTCTTACACAAGAACTTAAGCATGACTAACTGAACTCGGTAACGTCTATTTTGAGTTTAATGTTCTTGAAGTATCTGTTTTCGCGTTCTTTGTGCCTTTTCTCCATTGCGCTTCTCTCAGTCTCGCATTCACTTCAAAAAGTTTCTCGCTTTTGACTTTTGGACCCGATTTGATGGTGGGGCGGGATCTAGGCAATCATTGGCTGCTGGGGAAAGTCTTTTACCCCGATTGGAAATTGGTCGGGAATAAATACAGTTAGTTACAGATAGTTTAAACCATTATCTCTTTTAGTAATGCACAGTTCGTCATATAGGCTTACAGTCACAGTACTAATTTGTTAATCTAGGTGATATTTTAATAACATAATATTAAGAAATAATGTCAAGATTTAATGCGCTGGAACAAACCACCCAGCAACAGGCACTCATTACATTACATAATTTTAAAATATTTTATTTTACGATTTAATTCGGATTTCAAGTTTATTGTTAAGCTGCCAGAACATCATATAGTTTAGCCTAAACATTGTTTTATGCAGGGAGCTGCCAGATAAATGTATACATTTTCTACGTTAGAACATTGTCAGAACAGGACCTTTATTTCACAAAGCGAATGAGCTACGTAAAGTTAACTAAACTGAGGTATGTTAACACTCTACCTAGATTAACCAGTTAGCAGTCTGACTCTAAGCCTCATTATTAAAAGGCATAATTGTTAAAACTAGCTGCTATGAGAAAACATAAACGCACAGCTTCCCTGTGTTTATCTCTGACCATTTTCCAAATGGGGTAAAAAAGGGGTTTTGCCCATTGTATGTTTTGCTGACGTAGCAGTTCTTAACTCCAGCAGGCAATGATTGCCTAGATCCCACCCCTCTGTCAAATCGGGTCCAAAAGTCAAAAGCGAGAAACTTTTCAAAGCGAAAGCAAGACAGAGAGAAGCGCAACGTAGAAAAGCCGTAAAGAAAGCAAAAACGGATACTTCAAGAATTTTAAACTCAAAATAGACGATTACAAACAGAAATATTCTGCTTACAAACTGGGTTTTATTACAAAATGTAATTTTTGGGTTATGGTTTCTGTTGTTTTTATTTCCACCCCTAATATCTATCTATATATATCTTTATACTATCTATACAAAGTAAATCGTAGATAAATAAATTAGATTCAATTAAATGAATGACTTTAAATAAAATAATTATTAAATAAAGAATTACTGAATTATAGAATTACAGTACTGTGCCAGTTATTTTCATATTGTACAGAACATAATGTGAACGTAAAACGGGGCACATCTGTACCTTTAATTTGGGAGCATAGTGTACCAGGGCTGTTCTTTACCATGATAAAAGTATTGTAACTGTAAAGTTCATTCAGCACTCTTTAGTAGGCGATGGGCAAAAATGGACCATACTGACCATCTGTCACTGTAACTCAGGATATATTACAGTTTCTTTCATGAGGTGTTGCTTTTAAGAAGTGACTTGGCACTTTACACTCTTTGAATGTCTTTTCTCATACTGCAGCTGTGTAGTATTTAAAAATGTTTTTAATTCTTAATCTTTTTGCATATAATCAACATAATCTTGTGACTGATTGATTGTAAATTACCCCCTACTGGTGCGTTTTAAAATTGTATGAAATGCAATTAAAACACTGTGGTTGTAAAAATATTTCGTAGTTAACATAGCCTACCTGTTTAAAGTTAACTCTGTCTCGGTCCCAGAGCTTGCTATTGTCTTAAGACAATAAAGATTATTCCTGATGGGAAATTGTGTTCCAGCTGTAAACACAATGCGTGCATAACAGTAAGCAAAATGAAAAGGATAAAATCATATAGAACAAAAATAAAATGCCTTTTCTAACAGGAATATGGTGCAATAGAAGAACAGAACAGAATGTATATGTGTATATATATTCACCACCCACTTGAGTAGGTACAACTTGCAAAGCATGGACTCTTGCCTTCAGAACTGCCTTAATTCTTCATGGCACAGATTCAACGAGGTGGTAGAAACATTAATTCATCAGATATTCTGCACTTCCAGGACGCACATCCCCTCCACCGCATCCCGAGGGGCTCCGGTAGATTGAGATCTGGCTGTTTGAGTACAGTGAACTCATTGTCATGTTCAAGAAACCAGTTTGAGATCATTTTGGCTTCATGACATGGCGCATAACAGATGGTAAACTCTGGTGATAAAAGGAGGGACGTGGTCAGCACCAATATTCAGGTGGGATGAGGGGTTTAAAAATGCTCAGTTAGTCCAAAGTGGTCCAAGAAAATATCACCACACCCTTACCAAGGAGACCCTCCAAGGACTTCCCCCTGAGAAAAGACTTGCTGATCTTAAATCTTTTACATTATTTAATTGAAATTTTAATATGTACTTAATTTTATTATCAATACAAGCTTAACTACATCGATTAACATCTAAGCCACCCAAGGAGGACGGGTCCCTTTTTGAGTTTTGGTTCTTTCCAGATTTCTTCTTTCAACATTTAGGGGGGTTTTCCTTTCCACTATCACCCTTGGCTTGCTCAATTTAGGATTGACCTTTTAAGACAAGTATACTATCGTAAAGCTACATTGAGACGATGCTCCATTGTAAAAAGCGCTATATAAATGAATTTGACTTGACTTGACCTTGACTTGATACTCTGGATGGATCCACACTTTTATATTGTTTAGACCGAATTCTGTCCCTACCATCCGACATTCTTTAAACCATTCATCGTTTATCCAATCTTCTACGCACCATATATTCCACATTGATTCAAATGTTTACTTAGAAAGGGACAAGGAGCAAGCTTGCTGTATTAAATTGAAACTATTCCTTGACTGGTAGAATGTTGTTCATGGCATAGTATTTTATTATGGCCTCCGAATCTGGCACCTACCCATACAAACACACTTAACTAAATCCAGCCACCTGCTACAATGCAACTCCTCTTTGTTGTCAGTCAGAAGCTGTTTTTATGCCATGTCTGCACCGTACTGCTCAGAGCACTATGGTTTTTAAGCTAATCACAGTCATTGATGCTTTGCTTCCGCCATTTGTAGCGGAAAAGAAAAACATAACAGCACCGTGTGTCCTTAATGGCAGTAATTCAGCTAATAGAATGGTTGGTTAAAAATGTTTGTTGTTATATTCCAGTGCCAGGCATTTATAATAATTTGCTTCGCAACCATTTTTCTTGTTTAAAATTCTGAATAAATGTACATACAACATTACCCAGATTGTGTCTTGTGAAATGATGTACTGCTGCACTGAGAGGTTTGAGGGATATTTACGTATGATTTACACATATTTAATAGATCCTGAAGTCCTGAAGGATTCGGGGGATCTAATATGTAATTAGACAGTAAAGCTATTGTTCACTTGGCTCTCATTGCATCATTAGTTCACTCATAAGAATGTGAGTCTGTGGTAGCCTAGCGGTTAAGGGTTCAAATCGCACCTCTGCCAAGCTGCCACAGGATCCTTAAGCACGGCCCTTAACCCACTTGAAATGTAAGGCTGTATGAGTTGTAAGTCACTCTGGATAAGGGCGTCTGCTAAATGCTGTAAATGTAAATAAGAAAAATCAACAGATCTAGAGTTTATAGGTTCATAATGTGACATTAGGCGTGTCTCAGTACTTGTACCGATACAAGAGCTTCATTCCACAAAAGTGAGATGGTGTGATGTGGTCCCCACACTGAGGAGCACAGAGAATCTGCGAAACGCAGATGAAAACATGGAAACATACACCTGAATGTAACGGCACCAGGAAATCTGGACTTTCCTTGCCAGGGAACCAATACCTGATTTTAAGTATCAGGACACCAAGCAAAACTGAAACCAGAGCCAGAGTAGGGTACAGCTTTGCTGGGATTCCTCTAGTTTGTATCTTGCCTGGGTTAGGTTAGGTCTCAATGTGCATTCAAAGGTTCGAGTCGTGCTTCCTTTGCACAACCTACTGGACACTGGCCATCTCACAGAGTGATGCGACATGACATTTAATAATCCCCAAATGTGTTTGGTAGCCCTTTCAAGGATGCTGTGTTTAATTTCAGGGTTGCCAGACAACACAAATTGTATTGATTCTGTATCTTATTTGAGCTATGTTACTCAGGTAAAATGCTTGGACACCACAGAATAATTTCTTTAGGGCAAAACAAATGGGTGCCAGATAGCTAGCTTAATCTAGCATCCAATTTAGTAGCCTACAAATGTTTTTTTTTTTTTTTTTTTAGAAATCACAGACATTTATTTAATGATCATTTCATCTAGGGGTAGTATTTTGATTAATCTGTAAAAATGTAGACTTTGTCTCAACCATTCTAATTTGAGCTCTATTATAGCTGAATGTTAGACATTTGCTTATGTTATGTCTCATTACCAAATGATTTGATTTTTAGCCAATAAGAAGCACTGGAGCACCACTTAGTAAATGCAACGGCCCAGAGATATAAATACTTTAAAATGACATCTGCCATTTTAACCTTATGCTCATGCTTTAACATTAAACATAATGACTTAGAAAGATAGAATATCTAAACTGTCAAAATGTTTGTGAGCTGCTTTGTATTTACCAAAAGTGCTGCGAATACTAATGAACAATAATAAATGGATATCTGAGGGAGGGCGTCGCAATGGCAACCCTTTCCAGGCCTTGAGTGATGGACTGGTGCCCCAACCAGGGCAACACCTGTTCCCTGTGTTGTTCCACGCAACACTGACCAGGAAAAAAAAATCCCAAACTCGAACATATCAGGGGAAGCATATGGCATCGTTTGTCACGAGACATGAGGATGAGGTTTAGATTTAGTCATACGTGCTGCTGTGAAACACACATTTTAACGCCTAGTTAAACGTTCCAAAAGTATGCGAACATCTTGAGCAGGCCGATGACGTGAAAGACTGACAGCGAGTATAATAACGCTGTTGTTGTGAAGCGTCTTGACGTTTCTTTCACATCCATGTTTTTTTTCTCAGTTCTTCAGATTTGCCAATGTGCCAGAGACCTTGAGGTTTGAGGCGACGCCAGGCCCTTCGCAGACGTGAGTGACTTTTTTTCCTTGAAAAGTTGACCAGCTTTGTGATCTAACACAAAAAGTTTTGTTGTCTAGATGAAAGATGAGGATAAAAACCGACAAAAGCCTAAACAGGTCATTTTTCCCAGTGCCAGAATAAAACAACAAAAAAACAGGCGTCTCAGGAGTGAACGTTTAAACACAGGTGTGCTCTCAGTCCTCATTATTATGTGTTGAAATAGAGAAAGGGTAACTATTGTAAAGACCTTCTATATAATTCTTTAAAATTACATGTAAATGTTTTATTATGTAATGTTAAGGATGTTTATTATCCAAAAGAGGACGGGTTTCCCTCTCAAGGTTTCTTATTCTTAATCTCATGGAGTTTTTCCTTGCCACTGTCGCCACTGGTTTGCTCATTAGGGACGAAAAGAATTTAATTTGTGACACTTGTTCATACATCAATGTAACGCTGCTTTGTGACAATGTCTATTGTACAAAGGGCTATACAAATAAAATTGAATTGAACTGAATTTAAAGTACCACAAAAATCAAGAAAAAAGAAAGGGAGTTTTTAATCTGCGAATATTGAAGCATCGGATCAGAATGCTTTTATGTGCATTTTTTTTTTTTTTTTTTTTTTAAAGTAATAAGATCGCGTTTACATTCACTTGGGTAATCCAGATAATAATAAAACTTCACCCAGTCAATAATCGGATTTGTATTCCGCAACCAGCCAATAATCTCACAGAAAGCATGTTTTATCAGAGAACTTCTTACTACGCAGAAGAAAAATATTCAAATTATTTCCTAGAGCATATTTCCTAGAACATATACTGTGTTTCAGAGATTCCCCAGAAGTGCTTGGTAACCATTTTGTGGGTGCTCCATTTCATTTTCGGTTGCCAGATTCTGAGACAAACAAGTAACCAGTTCTTTGAAAACAAGCCCAGGATAAATGAATAGGCTGAAAACAAGCTCAAAGCATGCCACCTACATGCTACAATGTGAGCAGTGTGTCCACTTGATGAGGATGCTGATAGTAATAATAATATTTATAAATGATTGATAAATAATAAGGTCACGAGCAAAGATTATTACAGGAAGTTATAGTTTGTGTTTTTTTAGATAAACAAGAAAGCGCTCACGTCCAGTCACTGTGACTATCGGCTGTATTCCGCCAGATATCTACTACAATATCCATGATTTTATATTGACTTTTAATATTGTCTTATAAGCTCTCGTGTTCTGCTACTAGCAGGATAAACCGTTCAACCGAGCTCAGGTTGGTCGGCCTGATTTTAACGCATCCGAGCAATACAGACGTTAAGACAGACTCAGCTAAAAGTGGTACTCCTCGCATTCGAACTCGATGTGAAGGATGCCGTTGACATGACGTTTTTTTTTTTTTCGCCCGTCAAAATCAGACTTTGTGTGAAAAGGCCGTGATGGTATATTCCCAAGTACAATGTCACGTTCAAAGTCAGTTACATCTCCTTCCTTCCCTATTCCGCTGCTGCCATGTGACTGGCTGATTGGATATTTGTGGTAACAAGCAGTTGAACAGGTGTACTTAATTAAGTGGCTATTATTCCGTTGCAGCATTTCATGATTTGCTGATAAGAGGCAACTTGGCAAACGGACATCCTTCTCAAATCTTGCTGAAGAATGGGAGTCCATTGTGTGTAAGGCACAAGGGGGAGAAGAGAGACCGTGCTTCATCCGCGATAAACTTTTATTTCCTTCTGTAAAATACGAGTATTTGATTAAGATTCAGTGGACTTTTATCCGAACAGAATAGCTCATCATGCAGTGTGCTGCAGTCAATCAGGCCATTTAGAGGCATTGATGGGACACACACATACCCACAACCATTCAGCTCCTGCCAAAAATGCCGGCTGCCAGAAGGAGTACTGATTGGCCATCAAATCAGAACAGTCCTCGCAAACTTTTCGTGATATGTCACAACGTTTACAGAGAAGGTCCGCATCATATGTGAAAAAAAAGTGTGGGGCACATCCACGGTGGTCCGATGATGGTGACAAGATTGTGATAGTGTTTGTGTATATTATACAGAACACAAACGTGTGGTTTGGGGGATTGTGCACTGATGATGAGAGGGTTGTTATAGTGTTTGTGTGGTTAACAAGTTGTGTGGTTGGACGGTTTACTTTGAGGCACATCCACGGTAGACTAATGATGGTTCGAGCATGGTTTGTGATTTACACAACCTCAAATCAAAACAGTATGAAAAATGCACATTTTTGCAAATGCAAAAAAACCAAAAACAAGCAGTGGTCCTTACGTTTACTTCAACGTTTATTTACTTGCAAACAGTATGAACCCTAGATATTTCATGCCTTGTTTGATCGTTTCTGAATAAACATCCAATCCTGCATTTCAGGCCTGTAAGACATTCCAGAAAAAAGCTAAGACGGGTGCAGTTTATAATTAGTAATGAGATAAAAAGCAAAGTTCATGATGTGATTTTAATCATGATTTGGTAAAAAGCAGTACCACAGAAGGCCTTGTTGACATATTTATGGGCTTCCCTCAAAAATACATCATCTTGAAATTATTAATGTAGCTCTAAACCCTGGGCACTGACCCTACCCCATACCAGGGTCCTGACTTTGGACTTGAAACTTTTCATCTGTGGTTCGGAGCACATAGCGTAATAATTCTTTTACAAAGAAGACTGCTTAGGCTGACCATAATACATGTTTCCACTGTGTGATAGTCCATCCCGGGTGCCTCTGAGCCCAGAGAATTCAAAAAATGGACGCATGCTCCGAACCAAAGACGAAAAGGACCATACCAGACATGGTATTAGCTTGTGTCAGTGCCTTATTACCAAATGCAGGGAAGTTGACCAGACAGAAAATGAAATATCTTGAGTTCATGTTGTCTGCAATGAACGAAAAGTCAATGTGCGAAACACTGCATTTTTATAAATGAGCATTTTTCATAACATGTCCTGATTTTGGGATGTACAACAAACTGGCTATATTGTTTGTTAGATTGAGACCCATCCACAGCAAACTGATGATTGTGAGAGGTTGTGATGGTGTTTGTGTGATATACTGTTGACCCTTTGCTTTGAGGAACATCTACAAATGACCATGCAGTGGTTAGATGGTTTGCAACACAGCTACGGCGAATGAATATAACGGTGAGAGGTTTGCGATGAGGTTTGCGTAAAAACTTTTCAATTGGCTCGTTGGGCGGTTTGGTTTGGGATGCAATCAGATTGAGCCCATGATTGTGAGAAGTTCATGATGGTGTTTGTGTGGCTATTTACAGACAGTGTAGCGAAGCAGATGGACCACGTTCCGTAATTGTCGAACTACAAAGTGTGTCTGTTTGGTAAGAGAAACAGGTAAAAAATGGACAATGAGTGTAGAAACAAAGAGGTGTGTCAGTTAGTGTATGTTTGTGTTCATGTATGCAGAGCACGCAAAATCATTGGCTGCTCTGGTGCGGATGATTTTTTCATCCAAAACCACACAGACCACAGAACCAAGGGACATATTGGGCGCAACCAATTCCAATCTTGGTCGCACCAATTCCCCGACCTAAACCCTTTGTGGAGAGTTGAAGAGAGGTCTTGTGGCCATAGGTCTGTTAAGTATAACTGGCTTAAACCAGAGAAGGACAAACGGTTAAATAACGTTATTTAGGCGGTAGCTGGTATGTACATGTCATGAAATGTATCACAGATAAAGTGAAGATAAAAAGGTTAAAGGTGTATGATCCGGATATTCGAACAGATTTGAATTACATGCCATTTGTCATGGTTTTAAGGAGCATTTTCTTGCGTGATAAGCATCGACCCTGTAAAATAGCGTGTAATCATCTGTTATGTTAGCAATGATAAATGTTAATAACACATGACAGGGTGCTTATGTGTAGGTAACTTATGCAAATCTGACACACGACATGCCACCAGCGCGCGCCCGCACACACACACACAAACACACACACACAAACACACACAGAGAGATGAATGAAGCATTTTTTCATTTGTACCGAGAGAGTTGTTTGTGTTGGAATCTAGTTATAATTAGTACAGCTTTAGGTTGTGTCTCTTCAGTCAGGCTCAATCCAGAGCTGATGAGGTTATGCAATGTATAAGCGCGCGCACACACACACACACGTACGTGATACAAAAACCTTTTTGATAAACTATCAATCGTATGCCTAATCTTAAGCATGGCTCTTATTCTGTGTGTGTGTGTGTGTGTGTGTGTGTGTGTGTGTGTGTGTGTGTGTGTGTGTGTGTGTGTGTGTGT
>JAYJMA010045910.1:0-11124 GCA_036873895.1 Parotocinclus cabessadecuia
CCACAGTCCAAATGCGTGTTAAGTTAATTGGTGTCTCTAAAGTGGCCCTTAGTGTGTGACTGTGTGCATGACTGTGTGTGTGCCCTAAGATGGATTGGCGCCCCATCTAGGGTTGTTCCTGCTCTCGCGCCCAGAGTTGCCAGGTGGGCACGACTGGCCCGCGTCCCCGTGTGGATTAAGCGGAAGATAACGGTTGGATGTTATATCTGTCCTATGTTTCATAGGTTCAGATAAATGTGTTACTTTAAAACATGTCTCACCCAGAAAGTTGGAGTTTTTCAGGACATCAAGCTGGTGGTTAAGGTGCACTGAGGTTAGGTTGAGCTCTTTGGCTTCACGCTCCAGTGTGCTTAGTTGATTGTTGGCCTCATAATTATTGTCCTGCACTGTGGTCAGGTCTCCCTCCAGCTGAGTCAGGGTATCTGTTGTCTCACTGATGCGGGCTCTAGGAGAGCAAAGCAACGCCAAAATTCATTACTTAAACTGACCATTGTTAGCCACTAGTGATCTCAGAGATACTACCTTGCCCCAAATCAAATTTATATACTGCTCAAAAAAAGGAACACTTGAAGTTACATTGTGTTGTTTGTGTTCCCTTTATTTTTTTTAAGCAGTGTTCATTTTGTGCTGTGTAACATAAATACAGTTATTTCAGTCACAAAACCCAACTTCTTCTGTATTGATACAAAAGCTACATATTAGAGGCATATTAGAAAACATAAAATGTAAAATATTTGGGAGCTAATTGGCAAAAGTTGCTATTCCAATTTCAACCACAAACGAATCTGATGTTACACTTATCTTAGAATTCTGTTCAAAGATTGCTGCTAAAGAATTAAATGACATGGTTTACAGAGTCAAACCCCATCAACCAAATGTGCCACATTCCTGAAAATGTAAGGAAAAATGCTTAAAGTTTTTGGAGTATTTTTGGAGCTTCATACTACTTGGTGCCTTCCAGCCAGGCTGTGTTTGAGGGAAGGAAGGATGGCTAGGGAATAACCCCCAGGTCTGCAACAGTAACCCTTGCTGCTCTAGGGGTACCCCTGACAAGGACAAGCACGAACAAAACATTAGGAATGATATTGAAACTATAAATGAGTCTTACCTAAGGTCCTCTATCATGCCCATTAGATTGGCCACAGCTTCAGCTGTGGCATTACGAGCTTTGACAATGTCCTGTACTTGAGCCAGCTTGTCTTCCAAATCTTTAAAATGCTTCTCATAGGCTCCAGTCAGGCCTGTGGTCTGGATTTCCTTGGCCCGAGCTGCAAGAGCCTTAGTCCTAGCTGCTAGATCTTGCACAATGCGGTCCCAGTCTCCAAAACATTGGTGGCATGATTGACAGGCTGGAAACGTGCATGAGAAGCCACGGGCACACTGATCACATCTGACACCAGAAACACCCTCCCTGCAAGAACAGTGACCCGTAAAACGGTCACACTGTGTGGTCTTAATGCCCCGAGGATCACAATCGCAGGCTGTAAGAAGTGGGATAGAGAAGGCGTGATAAAGAAAATTAGACTAATCCTTGAAAAGGATCCATTCACTTTACTTTACATCATAATAATACATAGGAATAGATGAGCTCAGCATCTCCTGTGAAGCTGGTGAACCCTTTAGAATTTTCTGCTTAACTATGACCTAAAATGTCAACAGATTTTTACAAAAGTCCCAAAGCAGATTAAGAGATCCCAATTAAATACAGCTCACTAAAATTAGCTCACACAGAAATATTAGTGGAGCAGTGTTCATGAGACAAATTATTATATTTAGTCATTTATTTATGGGAGAAATGATCCAGTATTACATATCTGCGAGTGACAAAACTTTGTGAAACTTTACTTTCAGTGTGTGGCCTGACTCTCCTGTGAAGCACTCATTTACTCATTCTCGCACTCAAAACTGTATATTAGTACATTTCTCTAGGCAATGCAGATGACTACTGCATAGTTTGCAGTATGTTAGTACATTTACGTCATTTAGCAGACGCCCTTATCCAGAGCGACTTACAACTCATACAGTCTTACAATCCAAGCAATTGTAGGTTAAGGGTCTTGCTCAGGGACCCAACTGTGGCAACTTGGCAATCATTGATTGAGTGATCTTGGTCGGCCCAAAGTGTGCCGAGAAAACATTCCCTCACCATTACAAGACCTCCACCACTATAGACTGTTCACACAAGGCACATTGGGTCCATGGATTTGTGCCAAATTCTAAAGAAGAAATTGAGATTTGTTTAATTAAAAGACGCTATATTTGCCTCGGATTTTCAATTCAAGCCTGATAAAAGTGGACCCTAATATGATCTTCTCTTGTAGCCGATCGGCCTCAAGGTTCAACATGCTGTGATGCATTCTTGAGATGCAATACCGCTCAGCAAATGCAAGTTATCGTAACCTCCCAGTCAGCTAAAACAAGGATCAACATTCTCTATTAAATCATATCTCTATATGATTTTATTGCATTATTCTGATTAAACACCAGAGGCCGTTGTGTATGAAAATCAGCAGTTACACAACTACTCAAATCAGCCCATCTGGCACATTCTTCCCTGTTCTGATTGTTAATGTGAACATTATCTTAAACTGCTTACTTGTATCAGGGCGATTTTATGGATTTCATTGCCCCCAAGTGATTGGCTGATGATGAAATGCTCCCAAATGATGAAATGCCTGAATGAGTAGGTGGTAAAGTGTTCTTAATAAAGCATTTGCTTATTTAGATGTTCCCATTATGTGTTATATAAAGTGATGTGAAAAAGTAGAAAATATTTAATATTTTCAGTGTATCATTCCCAGCACTGCAGGGACACCGACGTACTGGTGGTGGATACAATTCCCCCTCCCCTCCTCCAGTTGACTGTGAGCATGTCACGCCAAAAAAAACTTTCCCACTGTGTGCACAAGAACCCACAGTGACTCTGTGTACTGGGCTAAATAATGCAGATGCACCTTTTCTTTACATTATTACTATTGTCTTATATTTAATAGTTTTATATTCTCTATCTATTTATTTTAGAGGGAAGCACGGTGGCTAGGGGGGTAGCACCGCTGCCTCACTGCAAGAAAGTCCTGGGTTCAAATCCAGGGAGGAGTGGCCCAGGGTCCTTTTTGTGTGGAGTCTGCATGTCCTCCCTGTGTATGCGTTGGCTTACTCTGGGTACTCCATAGTGTGTGAAAGTGTGTGTATCCTATGATGGACTGGCGCTCCATCTAGGGTTGTACCATCCGTTGGACCCAGGGCAGCCGGGTAGACAATTGCTGGCCCGCAAGCCCGTGTGGTCAGTGGATCTTCTTTTCATTTTTTTTAACTACTATAAAATTATTACTTAGTTAACTTAGGTAGGTTAATTAGATAAGTTTCATTTATAGGCTGCCCAATTAGGGTGATTTCTTTTTTGAGTCTTCCTAAGGTTTCTTCATTATAATATTTAAGAAGTTTTACCTTTTTCACTTTCATCCTAGGCTTGCTCTGTTATGGCTTCGGGCTTAGAAATTGTAAAGCTTCTTTGAGATCATTGTAAAAAGTGCTTGAATGTTAAACTAGATCTATGTAGCATGTGGCTAAACTGAACTGAACACTGAAAGCAATCCTTTTCAGTCCAGCGGTTTATACGGGTATATTTTTTGTGGAAAGGAAAATATAATATAATTAAGTGTACATCGTGTAGACACTCCTATAGACAGTGGGAATACTTAAATATTTGTATGTGTACCTCCAGACTATGCCTGTGGTTTCGGCCGAGTTCCAGTAAACTCTCTCGAGATGCTCTGGAGGACGGAGCAAGAGAAAATGCTCGCTTCATGTTTACAGCTCCTTGACATATTCGCCACTGGATACAGTAAGTCTCATATAATTCTTCCACCTGTAAATTACACACACACACCAATGAACTAAAAAGTGGTAAAAACTTTTATATAGGTGTCTAATTATCATTATTAGAGTTTTCCAGCAGAAATGTATGTAGAACATTACACTGATTACAGATTGTCTTTTTCCCACAGTGTACCCTGGTGCCATTACTTTACTTTCCCAGGGAAACGGTCCACTCACCTGATCATCCACATGGTAAAAATAAAAAAACAGCAGCAAGCGATCTTCTTCCATTCCATGTGTTGCGATACGTTTCTCCCATAACCAGCATTGAACATTGCTGTGATTTGTACCTCAGTGATTATTCTGTACATTTAGACCAGACAGAACAGGATTTCTTATTTCTGCCGATTGATGAGCATTGGGAGCCAACACTCTGTGAGTCACTGGTTCGTGGTTTGTCCATTCTTAGACCACAAGCCTTTCTGTTTTGGAGAGGAACCAACCCAGTCCTCTAGCCAGAACAATTTGTCACTAGACTTGTGCCAGTCCATTGTAGACCAAGTTTCTCATTTAATGACACCACTGCAACAAGAGTGATGGTGGCTGGCTGTCAATGGCAGAAAACCGCAACAACAAATTTCCCTCTCCAGTTTCCTGGACACCGAAACTTGGGAGCTGCTTGTTGGTGGATAAAACAATCCTTTCTACTGGTGTTCTGTCTGAGCCTACTCCCTGTGTGTGCGTGCCCTCATGACACCACTGCTCCCAACACCTTGTAAACAGCTAGGTAAGAATGGCCTAGACGACAACAATTCATCAAAACATCCATCCAGCCCAAT
Source organism: Parotocinclus cabessadecuia (assembly GCA_036873895.1). Lineage (NCBI taxonomy): Eukaryota > Metazoa > Chordata > Actinopteri > Siluriformes > Loricariidae > Parotocinclus > Parotocinclus cabessadecuia. Next base: position 4,659 of record JAYJMA010045910.1, read on the forward strand.
GATGCATGCCCTTTCAAAGTCTGACAACTTGGCAAAATGTCTTCGAATGCATTTCAGAGGCATGTCTAGCAGTCTCTCACCAAAAGGTATGTTAAACAAAGGAGGTCCTTTTTATAGAGCAGGGGGTGTATTTTTATGCCCCTTTGTGGCAAGCCCTAGTGTCTAATCAGACCACATCTGTACTCGTTTACACAACTACCTGATGCATAACTGCATTCCGAGCTGTTCAGCAATCCAAAATTTTATCTGGGAAGTTTCATTTTTTGTTACATATACACTGCTCACAAATGTTGGGGGATATGCAAATTATGCAAAATATGGGAAATAAATGAAAAATTAATATCCCCTAATTTTATGAGCTGTGTATGTCCTTACTGGGGCAACAATCCATTCTTCAGTGCTCAGTAGAAGAAGAAAAAAAATCACTGCGAGATTCCCTCTGTCATACAAGGCCAATAATGTGTTTGTGTGAGGCGCAACATCGGGGAAAGCCCCACTGGGCCGAGTACCACTCCAGTAATGGATGCCCATAGATATATTATGTTGGTCATAGGTTTTTACATGTAAATATAAATAATAAAAATGTTTACCATTTTCAGTTGCATTTATTGTTTATCTTTACTGTTTAAAACAAGACTATGTCAGATGAACAAATATTGGATATCATGAACAAATATTGTGGATCGACAGACCGTAGCTTGTCAGCTGATCTGGTCTGGTTGTACTATAAATACCATTGCACTTGTCATGATCTTTGAATAATTCGCACCTAAACAAAGAAAACCAAGTTGGAATTAATTTTCAATTTACCTTAGTGATCTGGAACTCCAATCGTCGAATGTATCTTTCGAAAGCTCGTATTTCCTGTTTTGGGGGAAGTTCATTTGACAGTTAGAACTGTAAAACTGGCACGTAGCACATATGACACACATATACACTGTGTGCATATAATACTTCATGCTCACCTTCTCTAAGTCATAGAAAAAGGCCTAGAAGACAAAATGGGAAATGCAGTACATTTATTTTATTAAATACACTGTAGTACAAGTTTTGTTCTTCGTCATCTGTAATGTTGGGCATCATTGGTTAGTGAAGTGTTTCACACACAACATACACCAAGATGAGCACAAAGAGGAGCCTCTGATGAGGCGGAAACACAGAAATATGTCTAGACTTAACAATGGTGTTAGAAACTGTACATGTGGACTTGATAATGGGTTAGAAAGAAACCGAAATGTGATTTAAATTGCAGACTGAATGATTCAGAAGTAAAGTCTAGTTTACATTGTATTGTTTTTGCCTCAGCAAGGTCTAGTATGATAACCTGATATCAGAAGTCCAGATGCACGGCCTTCTGACACCAGTAAATTTAAAAGACAGTTCTGTGCAAAAGTGTTAGGACACCATTAGACTGTTATTTTAGCAATGGTATAATGACCATATATAACATATTGTTAATGATTGGACACATAAATTGTGTCCAAAATTGGATTTGGATTGCCTTTTCACCCTGCTTGGCTTCCAAAAAAAGGCCAAAGACCAGGTTTACAAAACAACCTGATCCCGAGTTCTGATCAAGCGTCTTCAGACTTTAGAAGGGTAAACTTGGCATAAAGCTACAAGTATAAGGCGAGGTTATGCCTAATACTTGTCATTGAATCCTATATAAGGATAGATGTATCCTTTTTTTATTATTTAATTTTTTTTTCATGTTATTTTTTACAAAATGTGATGTAATTTATGGTTACATTCAAATGGTTTTATATGGTTATAAAACAATGGTATATCTAACCAAATGGTGGCTCGGCTCGAATGGTGACAGACTTTTATAGATTACTGTATGTTTTCCAGATGTTTTCTCTTTGCAAGGGGTTCTAGAGGGGCAGTGCTCCTTTGGGAATGGACTGGGTTTTTGTGTGACTCACTGTACTGACCAAGATTGATACCTGCCATATTTGAAGTTCACAAGAAAGAAACGACATTTTTAAATAAGCACTCCTGTTGCTATTGCTAGCATAGTTTGTACTAAAAAAAAACCTTTCAATAAAAGTTTGTTAAATTATAGGGAGAGGCAAGAGGTCCAAAAGCCAAACTTACCAATCTTGAGTTTCTTTTAGTGTTTCTCTGCTGTGATGAGAGAAAATCCAGCTCTGCCTGATGGCCTTCGAGGTGTTTCCTAAGAGCAAATAGCTGTTATTACCTGTTATAACTGGTCTAATCTAACATACTTGTAAGTACGGCCCATAATAATTACTTGAACCTACTCCTTGCAAAGGTATTCATTGCGTATGTGTAAGAATTGTGCTTGGAAGTTTTTCAGTATGTGATCCCTTTAGATTTTTTTATATTTCCGCATTAGTATTTCTTAAAACACCACCAGGTTTTTGCACAAGTAATAAAAGTAGATAAAGGGAACACAAATGAGACATCATTCTTTGGTATGCAAATCTCTGGGACAAGCAGTTAACTTGAAGTGTATTCTGGTTTGAACAAAGGAGACATCACAGCTAAGCAACTAAAGGTCTCTTTTGCATTGGCTAATGTTAATGATAATGAGTCCCCATCAGGAGAACACTGAACAACAAAAATGTGTAAGGAGAAAGCCACTGCTAACCAAAATTAGCATTGCTTACCCATCATGGACAAAAACAGAACGCTATTGGGTTTTATTAATGGATGAGACAAAAAGTTGTAATATTTGGAGAAATAAAAACACTACTTGTCAGCACATGAAACTCATCCCATTCGCAAGGTGGTGATACTATCATGGCTTGGACAGGTGTCGCTGTATTTTGGCCAGAACAGTTTGCCGGCTATTATTGCTAGAACAATGACTTTTGAAAGATACCAGCAAATCCTAAATTAAAATATCAGGACACGGAACTGAATCCCAAGAGAACATGGGTCAAGCAGGAACACAGATAATACAAAAGTTGTGGTCGCAGTTTATGTGCAGAAACACAGCAACATGCCAGATCTAAAGCTGTTCTTCACAGACGGATGGACTAAAACTCAGCCAGGCCGATGAGCAGGATGGATGTTTTTGTAGTTATTGCTGCAAAAGTGGACCATGCCAGATATTGAAAGCAAAGGTCCACTTTGTTTTTTCACTCAGAGATATTCACTACGGAACAATGTGTCACAATAAATAAATAAACCATACACTTTTGTCTCATTTATTTTATTGAGTTCTCTTCATATATTTTCAGCACATGTATGAAATCTGGTAATGATCTAAAGGGTTCACAAACTGTACCTCCGTAAGTGGAGAATTTTGGACTTTTCAATGTATTCTCACTTTATATTCATCACTAAAAGAATGGTAAATTATTTCGCAATTATATCCAATGCATCTGTCTGACTTAACATTAAATATAAATGGAACTTTTTGAAATCCATCCAAACAGAATAAATCAGTTCCTTCTCTACATGCCTAAACAGGTAAAAAAAAAACCTAATTGTTCAATATCATCTTCAGAATCAATGAAATTGATTCATTTGACATTTTACAGAATAATCTGACAATTAAGTGTGCATTTTTCCCCACCCACTTTACCATTTGAACAATCTGTGGAATAATAATAATAATAATAATAATAATTATTATTATTATTATTATTATTATTATTATTAAAACTCTACTACTAAAACACTACTAAAATTGTTGGTCCTGATGTGGGCGTGGTGTGTCCTGGTCTTGGTCTAGATTCAGACTCTAGTGGTCTTGACTACAAATGCTACAGTGAACAGTGCATACTTGAGTCCTTTCCGTAAGGCCTGGAAGATCCTGTCCACCTGCTCAGGATTCTGTCCCCAGACATTTCCAATCATCCGTGCAGAAGGGGATGTTCTAGGAGATTTCCCTGTCAGACCTTTGGTGCGCAGAGAACTGCGGGCTGAAGATAGCCTTTAAAAAGTTGAAAGAGAAGTCAAAATATGTCATTAGAGATATATGTTTTAATGTTGACCTGAATGTTAAACCAGACTTTTTCAACCCGCTTCTTACTCCGGCCAGAATATGCTTGGACTGAGTGAAAAACTCAGTGACTCAACAACATAAATAAACTCCTCTAACCAGGAAATACATTCCATTACAAATCAAACCCAATGGAAATGTAAAACACTCTATATTCTCCTCAGAAACTTGTTGATTTTTAGCTATATCAATGGCACGCCATTCTTTACCTCCCTTTAATTATTTTGTGAATGCAGATATTTAAGAAAATATCAGGCAAAGCAGATACACGAACAAATGACTCACAAACCCCTACATTACAATAACTTTAAATAGTACATTGCAGTGTAACTGTTTGTACAATGTAATAACGACACCTCCTTATTTATACACACATTGTTGATTTTATCAGTTCCACTTGCACCATGTAGATGCATTACGTAGTCCTATAACCACAAATCGGTCAAAGTTGGGACAGAATTTTGAATATTAAAAAAAAAAAAATATTAGGATATTAAAAAATACAGTATTTCTTACATTTACTAAGACTTTTATTTCATTGCAGACAGGGATATTGCATATAACAGCATATCCTACAAAACCACAAGCTGCACGCATTACAAGGGTATGCTTGAGTTTGGGTGTAGTACTGAGTTGTACCCAAAAGAAAATGTATGGAGAAGTTTGAAATGAAAAATGTGGCAACGACGACCCCATACAGTTGTAGATTTTAATACAGGAAGAATGAGGCAAAATGAGGCCTGACACATTAAATCGCTTTGTATCCCCTGTGCCAAAACATTATTGCTGAAAAGGAATGGCAATATCATAAAGTGCTTTACCGGCTTATTAACAAGGTTTATTAACAAATTAAACTTGACTTGACAAAACGACATATCTCAGGACAATGAAATAAAAGTCATGTAAAAGTAAAACACTGTGTTTCTATATGCATTTTCATTCTTTCCCACCTTTTTTTGATCTGTGGATGTAAAATTATAGACTGTAGTCTATCTGTTTCTCTACATACTTTGTTAGTTCCCTTTAGTCTGATCTCTAATGGTCATTACCACCACAGATCAGGTACAGTTTGAGTGGAGGGTCAGTCTCAGCACTGTAGTGACACTGATGTGGTGGAACTGAGGTAGCCTAGAGGTTAGGGTACTGGTAACCGAGGACTCCGGACCTGATGGTTCAAATCCCACCTCTGCCAACCTACCACTGCTTGACTTGTAAGTCGCTCTGGATAAGGGCGTCTGCTAAATGCCCTAAATTTGTGTTGGTTTGTGTTGCGCTGATATGATTCGACACAGCAGTGATGCTGGAGTTTCTAAACATTGTGTTCACTCTATTGTGCAGGCTTTTGGTTAGATTTAGACTGGGACGCATGGCTCAGGTTGGCTCTTGCCCCGTGGTTGTGTTAACTTCTGGTTCCTCTTCTTCTAGCTATGCTGCTATAATTAAAGCTGCTGGAGTTTCATGCTGCATCAGTGATTATTAATAGACTCTCCTAACTCATAAGTAACTACGTTTTCTCTTTTCTCTCCAATGTTGATGTTATGGTACCAGTTCCATCACTCTACTGGTTTTCATTTACAGAAACCAGTCCCAACAGAGTGCACTAACTCCCTCCATCATTTAGCTATTAGGAGACGATGTGCCTTCAGCAACTTACCGCTAAGGACTCATTAACCTAAATCTGTTTTGTTATTTATTCAAAATGTAATTACTAATTTAAATTTTATTACTGATTTTTTTTTGGCATCTAGGCCACCCAAGGAGGATGGGTCCCATTTTGAGTCTTGGTCCTCCCAAGGTTTCTTCCTTCTATGTTCAGGGAGTTTTTCCTTGCCACTGTCACCCTAGGCTTGCTCAATCTGGGATTGGCCTTTTAAGATAATATAATATCGTAAAGCTGCTTTAAGACAATGCTCCATTGTAAAAAGTGTTATATAAATAAATTTGACTTTGGCTTTGAGTTATCAGACCCGCCTATCATATTGCTCCAGCTTGTAAATGAAAATTCAGAGATCTAATCCACTCACACCAGCACAACACACGCTAACACATCACCATCATATCAGTATCACTGCAGTGCTTAGAATAACTGTGTAAATGGTCTCTACAAAACATGTAGAGCAACAGACGCACTGCAATCTGGTATTGTAGAACCTAAAGTGAATCTCTATGGTAAGTGGATAAAATAAGTGATAAAATGGACAACAGGTGTAGAAACAAACAGGTGTACCTAATAAACAGATGATGCTGATGATGGTGAGTTTATACACTTAGAAAACTCTAAAACTGAGGGAAATGAGTTTCTAAATGTCTAATAATATCCTATTCTAAATAGGAAAGTGGTACAGGCTTTCGAAATCCAACCTCACAGGCTCACACATATACACAAATCAGCTCATGTCATTGCCAAAGAACATCTTACAACGTCTAACTATAGGTTTATCGCCACACGTTAGCATTACATGTGATCATGCAGTTAGTTACAGCCCGCTT
>JAYJMA010045921.1:0-10000 GCA_036873895.1 Parotocinclus cabessadecuia
TTTACTTATCAATTATAATAAATACATTAAGCACTATCGTAGTATTCTTAGTTTTCCTTTTTTTGTTGCTTCCATTATATAGGTCAATATTTTTATTAATTTACACAATTCTTATTATATAGTTCTATAAATTCCCGATTTTATTATACTTCTCATAATATTACATTTTCTCTAAACTACTACTTTATACTCTAAACTACTTTATAGCTTTAAACTATTCTTATGATAATTGTATTAACTGGAGAACTATTACCCATTTATTTCTTACATGTAACATTTAGGCCACCCAAGGAGAACGGTCCCTTTTCAAGTCTTGGTCCTCCCATGCTTTCTTCCTTATAACCTTTGAGAGTTTTTCCTTGCCACTTTCACCTTGTTCAATTTGGGATTTGGGCCTAGATAATAGAAAATTGTACAGCAGCCTTGAGACGATGCTCCGTTGTAAACAAAAAAACCCACCGAGTTCTCGAACTTATCGCCCAACTTCTTAGCTCTTGTGGCAACAGCCATGTTCCAGAAAGGAGAGAAAAAAGGAGGAAGATCAAGATACTGTTCAGAACCATCTTCCAAAAACCTGCCAGTATGTGAAGTGCTTACTCTAAAGCACCCAAAGGCAGTGTAAGAGGTTGTTGCTCTTTCCAAGACGTATTCTAACGCTGGTTTCCAGGACAGACACGGAGAGACTCCCACCTGCGTAAAATGACTAATGTGGTTCTGTTAATAGACCGCTGGACATCTGTAATCACGTAACAGCAAAACACGAGATCTCGCAGCATGTGGCACTGAGCTCGGGGTCACAATACAGAGACTGTGCGCGCTGGTTGCTTCACGACAGCTGTTATTACAGTTTATAGGATCTAACTCTCCTAATGAAGAAATCTGCTTTGCAGTGCATGGATGTCAAAATGTCTCATCGACCCTCTGTGTTTTTTGCCAGCCCTATACAACATCTGCTCTTCGACTAACCAGACCAAATTGGCCATTGCTATTCTGTTCACAGGTCCCGAGTCAGAAGATTAAATGGCACCATGTCAGTAATTATGACCTATTAGGACTCTTAATCCAAGTGCACTTTTTATTGAGATGTCATCCAGGCTGCTCTCCAACCCTCTTTTGTCATGATCTAATGAATCTTCTGAATGCAAAGCAAGACCTCTCTTAGTGACAAATCATCAACTCTATTAATCGATGTAACTGAAGCATCACAATCAGAATGGAATCATAATGAGTGTTTGAATAAATACACTCACTGGCCAGTTTATTAGGTGTTCCACTGCTCGTTAATGCGTAAATCTAATTAGACACATCACATGACAGCAACTCGATGCTTTTAGGCATGTAGACATGGTCGAGGCAAGTTCAAATGAAATTGGGGAATTTACAGTTGTTGTTGTTTTTTTAATTGCTTACATGCATTTCTCCGATCAGAATTATAATGGTAGTTACAAAAAGTTAAAAAAAATATCTCCTAACTGTTAGTTATGACCTCTACAAGATTGAATCATCACACGCACATCATGGCAGTTTCTCATTCCGTCCAACAAATTACAAATACATTTGGACATGCATCAGTTGCTTCCATACAATGTTCGGCTGTTTTATAACATAAGCAAGTGATAATGTCATGTTAGTCAAAATGAATTATAGTCAGGAATGCTGAACAGTCTTTCCATATGAAACTAATTGTCCTCTTTCCATTGCTGGAATCATTAAATACAAAAATGTTGAACTAGCTGTCAGAATCAGGTGAGCAAATCTTATGTTTTTGTTTTTTTTTCTGAAAAGGTGATCCTCAGCTTTCACTGATGAGGAGCGTTTGAAACATTAGTTGAAACCAATGATGAGCCTGGATGTGTAAGAATGAATTACAGTACTGTCTATGTTTATGTTCCAATTCAGTTCCGATGTGTGTTGGTGGATGCTGTCTAAGCTGCAGGCCAGCATGGACAATGTCTCCCACAGGAGCACATTTAGTGCACCAAAGTGCACCACTAAGCACCATAGGAGATCATCCCTGCCTGTGGCCATCAAACTGTAGAACTCCTCCCTTAATGGGAGACAATGTGGTCCATCGGTGGTAGGAACCGGAAGTGCAATACCTCATAGGTACGATTATTCCATATTTCATATTATCATCACTGCTTTTATTATGGTATTTTTATTGCACACAGTAAGTATTTTAAATCTTTATCTAAATTCATCTTTATTTTAATGATTAGAATGTTTATTTGTGTAAAGGGGATTATTTACAGTTGTGCACAGCTCTACCCAAATGTTTGTTTTAAATAGCTTTGTACTTTGCTGTGAATCGATTAGAACTGCAAAGAGCATATGCAGTAGAAATGAGAAACAAAGATATTTCATGTCTCGAACTCATTTACCTCACTAAATACAATAATGTGTAGCTTAACTGTAGAGTTAAATCTCAGTGGGTGAGCTAATAGTGTATAGTGCTGTCTTTAGCTTTATCAGGTAGTGTCACCCTAAGCAATTTGACCATCTTGTTCATAAACAATAGTGTCAGGACTTTTTTTAATTTTGATGACACTTTCATTGATATTAATACTTGCTTTTGAGGAATGAAATCAAACGACACTTTTGCAGGTTTTTAACTATCGTTTGGAGAAATGACCTCTGTTGTGCAAATGTTAATAGTGATGTGAGAAATGCACCAAAGCAACAGAGCAAAAGTGTGACCTTGAACCTGGCATGGCTGTTGGTCATGCTCTACTGGGATTTTCACACAGCACCATCTCTAGGGTGCTACAGTGAACGCTCAGAAAAAGAGGAAATGTCCAGAGTGTCAGTTGCAGTGTGTGTGAGAAAATGCCTTTTTCATGCCATAGATTAGAGGAGAATGGCCAGACTGGTTCAAGCTGACAGAACAGATTAGCCTTTTTAATTAGGAGTTCATCTAAAATTGTAAAGCTACTCTGAGACAGCGCGCCATTGTAAAAAGCACGACACACTGAGCCTTGAAGCACATGGGCTACAGCACATGGACTCACCACAATTGGATACCAGAAGGGGAAAATGTGACACCTTTTGAAAATGATAAAGTCTTGTGTAATTCTTGTATAAGCTTGGAGAGATCAGGTCACTTAAACCTTTTAGCAGATACATGTTTAGAACTGGTTATACAAAATAGTTGGAAGCTTAAAAGTCTAAATTGACACAAACGGAAGTTTCACTTAAAACAATAAAAGGGAACGTGATTGACGATGAAATTAATACTTCTTTATCCTACTTGGTTGAATGTTGGTAGTCAACATATTTCATAACCAAAGGGAGCATAATATTTCCACTCTGTATCAAGTATTACGGATATAATCATGTATTAGTGGTGAATTGAAAAAAAAAGGCACACCACAAAAATCCATGCATGATCCAATCCTCTTTCCTGTATAGAATTAGTCTCTGTTTTTTTTAAGCCATTTTATCCTCTAGCCACACGATATTTCCACTGGTTCCCCTCATAACTCCACATCATACTAGCTGTGCTTATGGTCTGAATTTTCAGCCCTAGAACCTCCCAAGTTGCCACTATTGACCAAGGTGGCCGTCACGTACCTGGTTTGTAATTCTCTATTACTCATCTATTGCTCTGGATAAGGGAGACTTCCAAATCACTAAATGTAAGTGTTGCCATTCCACATTGCCAGTGTATCCATAAAGAGTTGCTCCTAGTGATGTAATTCTAGGAAAAGTAATAGGATTGTTGGCATTTACCCTTTTAAAGTCAGAAATTTGAGAGGTTAAATTATCCGCTAGGCAGCAGAAACGTCCTCGGAACACTGAAGAACAGTAAAGTTAATCGAATGCTACCAAAAAATTATGTTTGTGGTTGACCTTATTAGAGATTTGCTCACGTCTCCTACAGTTCCCTAATGCAGGAAATAAATGTTACATATAAAATTGTAAATATTGTCGATTAGACATGGCCTACCTGAAAAGAGCAGAGCTGCATATTCACCAGTTCATGCTACCCAGTAGATTATTAAGCAGGCTACATAATGACCAGTAATGTAAAACACTAAATTAAATAAACATATGTGTTCTAATGATCCACCTGGGTCATTGGTGGTGGTGGGGTTGCTGAATTAAACCAAAAGCCTTTATTTTATGTGCAATATCGGATGCTAAAGGTGAGTTCTAAACAAATGAAGACACTGGGAATGAAAGGAATACTGATGCATATGAGCTCTTTATTGCATGCCACTGTCTGAATTATTTAACCCACAACAATTATAAAGCAAAAAAAAAAAAACGGAAAATGCTAGGACGGCTTTGGTTACCATTCACCTTATCTTGTGCTGGTTTGGACTTCAAGCCATTAGTAAGTACAAAGCGAGATCAACTTCTTCAAAATGCTGTTAGTTAAAAAAAAAACCCAAAAAAAACAAGCCAAAAACACCCACATACTTTCACGCCACTGTTAAGTGTAATCATTGGAAAACCTTATGGTCTGGATTGGAAAACTGGCCGTATTCTATAGGGGACTATTTTAAATTCTCCAAATTTACAACGAACGAATTGTAATAAATAAGCACCTTACATAGAGAATAGAGGGGGCAGGCTAAAACATGGCCTGGCTGACATGCCAGTCCATCACAGGGCTGCCAGGGGTTCCAATTAGTGAAAAGCACCGACAGCACTCCGACCCAGGACACGATGCACCTTTGTACCGTTATGTTTCTTTCCAACCAACCCCGTTTTTGTGTAATTTTATTAGTCTTCTTTAGCATCGCATCTGGATCCAATATTTGCGATACAGGGTTACATCATCAGCACAGCAGTCATGGGCCAATTTAGAGTGACCAATCAACCTAATGCCTTTGGAATGTGGGAGGAAACGAGAACACACCCAAACGGGCATTGGGAGAACATGCAAACTCCACATGGACAAGGTCTGAGGTTTGGATCAAACTGCCATCCCCGTAATAGGCAGCGATACAAACGAGTACCTTTACCTTTACCTTTTCTGCCTCAGAAAGAGGTCAAGTATAATTCATAACCCAAATGTGATGACTACGAAACAAATAAACAAAAAAAGAAAGAAAAAAAAAAACACAACAGCAGCAAGAGTCTAGTTGCACACATGAGACTTTGAGCATACGATGGTAACACTGGGACACGAGCACATGTTCAGTGCTACATTTCCTCTAATTTGAATGTTTGTTCCAGGTCGGAGTGGCGATAGGACCCTGGGTTGATCTCTCTACCACAATCAGCTCATCTGGGTTGTTGAAGGCTCGGTAGTGAAGCAGCAAGTCCTGAATTGCTCGTTCCTCAATCTACAAGAGCGAACACAGAGAGAATGGGAGAACTGAGACTCATAACGAGATGACATCTTCTGAGAGAACGTCTCGAACCGGTTGCCAAGCCTGTTAATTGTAAGTGACTTTGGTCTTGACTAGTAGTCACCGGTTGCCTTTTTTTGGCCTCGTTTCTCCAATGCGGTTCCTTTTTTTCCTGATCCCGTCTCTAACCAATATAGTCCACGCACTATCCAACTCGACAGTCCCAATTTTTGCACTTTTTCCCCCAACGCAAACCTCCATTTATCTTTGTTTGATTGACACCAGGCTGGGGTCGTTTCTCAGGATTGAACCAAGGCCCACAGACACTGCTGTTTCCAGCAGCTAACTCTACCCATAGGATGAAAATAAACCATAAAAACAAAATGAATAAATATAGAATTATCTCAAGCACTATTTGGTTGGAACTCGTTTTGCATGAGAAGCCCAATAAAGTGGACCAGGTAAAGTCCTGGATCATGAAAGGGGTTTTCCAGATGTTTCCTCGCACATTTTAGATGGAATGATTCCTGGATCTAGTCATTTCAGATAACACTTGATTGATTTCTCTCCAAGTACCAGAAGTCCTGCTTTAGCAACAACCCCGTAACCATTAGCCCTGTACCATATGGTATTCTTATACAGTACGCCTATTTTGTACCTGTATGAGCGCCAGAGGCTTCTCTCGACTGCGAACGAGTGCCGCTTCCTGCTGCTTCTCCTCCTCAACGATGGAAGCAAACGTGACTGCAGTAGCAGCTGGTGGACTGCCCACTGGCCCCAGCACCCACGGCCTGTTAGGGGAGAGGGAGGCTTTCAGGAATTCAGGAAGTACGATTACAGATTTTGCATAAAGCAAACTGAAGCTGCACTATTAATCATGGTAAACAGATTAATCCTGCACCTTTAGCACTGAATAAAAGAACAGTTTAGGCAAGTCTCAGATAAAGTACTTGGGGTGGGGGGGAGTCTAAGGCCATCATTAAGTGAGTTGTTTCAGCAATTGTAAAATGATCAAGTAAAATTCTCTTACTCTCTCGATTGAAATACAACCAGGAAAACTGAAAAAAAAAGCTAATATAGGCTACAGAACTTAACGTGACCTCCCCTTCTACACGATCAATAGCAGCATCTGGAAGCTTCATCAGAATGCCAAGCTTACCCCCCTATTTTGGAGGGATAGTAACCAAGAAACCACCTTATCAGAAGAGGAACAAGGTGGAAAGGTTTTTTTTGGATCAAATTGTCACCAATATGTTTTTATATAATTATATATATTAAGACAATTGGATCCAAATATATTTGTGTGTATGTATATATGTATATATGTATGTATGTATATATATGTGTGTGTGTGTGTGTGTGTGTGTGTGTGTGTGTGTGTGTGTGTGGTGTGTGTATATACATATACATACACACACACACACACACCACCCCGCGCGCATATTTCTATTATACTATCTAATCGTCCACGTGATGTGGAATTTGATTTCTCAGGTTTTTCTTTTTCTTTTTTTTTAAGAAACATCCCATTCTGCCTCTGCTTATCCTGATCAGGGCCATTGGTGTCACCAGTCCGCACCCCATTTCTCCCTAATCACAAGTGACAGTGCAGGATGAGACTTACGGTTACTCTTCTTCCATTAACTAAACATAATTAATGACTAATAGAAGGTTTGCTATCTGGGTCAGCATTAGGTTGAGTTTTGATTAAGGCTGTGCAGATCAAAAGCTAAGGATCAGTGTCTGGGTCAGCGGGGCCAAAAACTAAAATTGGAAAACTAAATCGAACAGATGTGTCATTTCAGTTCTGATCCACTGACATTATCTATGCCATAAATGTGTGGGACCTTCACTGAAAGGAAATAAAACTGCACGGAGACGCTGAACAATTTGTCCTTAAGCCTGCAGGCTCAGTTTACAGAGCTTCTCAATAAAATCATGCGGAATCACCTTGTTTACTGTTAGGAGATCAACAGAAGTCACTGCTTAAGCACTTTAATCGTAGCGTTGTAATTTAACAGGGAGGAGGGCATTAGAACATATTAGTTAATATACATATACATATACATTAGTAAACATATTAGTCATATTTACAGACATCATCTATGTGCAGCTTCTTTATCATTCATTTGTTTTGTTCCTATTTTGACCGAGCTTATCCTGGTCAGGGTCGCAGGGGTGTCTGGAGATTATCCCTTAACTCACACAATGCTGAAGAGCATGTAGAGTACTGTGCCAAAGTCTTAGACCACCATTAGATTAGATTTACCCTTGTTTTAACGATGGTGTATTGACCATAAAGTAGGGGATATTTCAATGTATGATTAGTTCTCCTCGTTTGAAAATATATCCAGAAAACCGAACATTTGTATTTGTATTGTAGTGTAAAATAAAAAAACATGGACAAAATACAAAGTTACCCCTTTTGCAGTGTGAAGACACTAGCAGGAATGACTTAAAATAACAGCCAAAAACTATAAACGTATTAATTAGTTGAATTTTTACATATCATTTAAGCCACCCAAGTTGGGTCCGCTTTGGTCTAGGCCCTCCCAAGGTTCCTTCCTTATATGAAAGGGAGGTTTAGGTAGTTTTTCCTTTTCACTATTGCTCTGGTTTGCTCGCTTTAGGCATGGGCTTAGTAAAATACAATTGTAAGGCTGCTTTGAGAAAATGCTCCGTTGTTAAAAAGTGGAAATCAATGTGATTTGACGTGAATTATTAAATATTAAAATATTTTATACCATTTTAAAGGCTGTTAGTCAAACAGAAGCATTTTCGCTAGTGTTTATTTAGGTTTATGCCTGTAAATTGCAGCATTTTAAGCTGTGTTGAACATGGTGCCACAGCTCATTAATATATGGACTACTCTAACTCCGAGATTTAGAATAGGATTAGAATAGGATTTATCTATATATCGCTTTTTACATTGTCTAAAAGTAGCTTTACAGTATTACACTATTTTTTTAGGGCCAATCCCAAATTGAGCAAGTGGCAAGGAAAAACTCCCTATATGTTTTAAGGAAGAAATCTTGGGAGGACCGAGACTCGACAAGGAACTCCTCCTTGGTGAGTGGCTAAAATGGAAGAGTGAAACAAATTGATCTAGTCAAAGGAGTTTGAAGTAATAGTTCAAATAACAGAAACTAATCCTCAGGGTTCAAATCCCACCTCTGCCACAGTTGGGTCCCTGAGCAAGACCCTTAACCCACAAGTGCTTGGATTGCAAGACTGCATTAAATGTAAATGCAAAGATATAGTAAAATAGTTACAAAAATGAGAGACACTTCATTACCAAAATGCTGAGAAGCCATCTCAAATGAAAACAATAGTTTACACAAGATGATTCAGTTTGCACAGACAGACTTAAGGGTGCAAAAAAGCAAATAAGAAGGAGAAAGGGAGAACGACTGCCAGGACTGTGCACATAGGAATTCCCTGTGATAAACTTCCGATAAAGGCAACGTTTAGCGAGAGGAGGAAGCTACAAAACCTTATTAAACAGGCACAGAATGTCGCTAAAGGGAGATTATTTCATGCCTGTGTGCGCCAAAACCTTTCATCCTGGTGATACACGGTTAAGTGGTGAATTCCTAAAGCAGCTGAAGCGGTGATCTGTAGCCCGAGTTCATTTTTTCACCTGCTCCACATCCTCATGACAAATTGCTTGTGACACGGGGCCTGGCCTTAGCGATGCAGATTAGAATCACAGCACACAGGGAAAATAATTCAGACCCACACTGCAACTACAGACGCTCAAGCACTTAGCAAGAAATGGATGGAAAGCAGCAACAAACGTTCCTCACGATACTCTGAGCTGATTCACAGAGAGCATCAACCTGCGCACTCACACAGCGACACACACTACTATATTTGCGAGGTCAAAGCCTTGGCAATGGAGCCAAATAATACAAACGTTACAAATGAACCCCGTGTTCCTCTGGCACCAGTTATTTTCCTCAAATCTGTATTCGGCCCTCAGAAGAACAGAACTTCCTCTCCTTCTGTTCAACAAGGTTACTACATCAAACGTACCCTAATTAACTAACCGCGTTTATACTGGACAAATTGATGCATAGAAGCTTACCTTATATATTTCTATATACACTCAATAACCACTTTATTAGGTACACCTTACTAGTACTTATTGACATGACCACTGCGCAAGTTCCTGCAGATTTGATTTCTGTAAAAAACATTCATGATGCGAGTCTCCCTTACACCCCAAAGGTACTCTATTGGATTGGGATCTGGTGACTTGAGTCAGTTTGTATACAGTGAACTTACTGCCAACTTCAAGAAACCAGATTGAGATGTCATAACATGATGCTGCTGAAAGCAGACATCAGAAGAAGGCGCACTGTGGTCATATAGGGATGAAAATGGTCAGAAACAGTACTCTGACAGGCTGTGGTGTTTGAACGACGCTCAGCTGGGGTACAAGTGTAACTGAAGTATGCAATGGAAAAATAATATCTTCCACACCAATAGTCCAGCAGCAGCCTGAAGAATTAAAACAGGGCAGGATGGATTTATGGTTTCACATAGTTTAAGCCAAATTCTGAGGCTACCATCTGAATGTTGCAGGAGATGTCAAGACTCGTCAGTCCAAGCAACGTTTTTTTTCCATTTTTAATTGTCCAATTTTGATGAGCCTCAGTTCCCAATTCTTATCTGACAGGAGTGGTACCCGATACAAT
>JAYJMA010045952.1:0-11123 GCA_036873895.1 Parotocinclus cabessadecuia
TAAGAGCTCACTGAAGTCCAGTGTGCTACTGTACTATGATGCCACTTTTGTTCCAATTTATGAAATTCCGTGGAAAGTGGAAGTGTTTATGAACCACAGCAAAGCAGCCATGAAGTCATACCATGTAAAGTTATAGTGCGTGGTCACAAATTGCAGAGGCTGTTACGAGGATCCTAATGATCCCCAGGGCAAACAGGGTTGGAACCCAATATGCGGGAACACAGGCTGAACACGGACAAACTTTAATGTGATATTTATTCTGAGTAAAAAATGTAATAACCAAACCGAAATGTGTTTGGGAAAAAAAAACGTGAGTGAATAAAGGTCGGGTCCTAGTGTGTATTGTGATTGGGATCTTTAAATGTGAGTTGTAAGGGAGTGAGTACAAGGTGCAGAGCCGGGAGAAAAGCGGAACGGGGCGGGGCAAACCCCAGCAGAGGTGGGTGTAGCATAAATGTTACCAACGCTCTGTTCCAAACCTCCTCTGGCATTAACATCACCACCAAAACCGGGCACCGGGAGCTTCATGTTCCCTTCATGTTCATGCAATGCCAAGCATCGCATGGAGGGGTATGAATCACACTGCCACTGGACTGTGGAGCGGTGAAAACATGTTCTATGGAGTGATGAATCATGGTACTCTATCTGGATGAGTCTGAGTTTGATGTCAGGAGAATGGCACCTGCCTGGCTGCACTGAGCCAACTGCAAAGTTTGGTTGAGGTGGGATAATGCTATGGGGCTGTTTCCTAGGGGTTGACCTAGGGTTCTAGTACAGTTGGTTCTAGTACATATAGCGAATTGAAGAGTCCTGTAAGTTGAGGCGTGGCCTCCATGGATGGACTTGTTTATCCAGCACATCATAGAAAAGCTCAATTGGACTGAGATCTAGGGTATTTGGAGGACAGGATAACACCTTGGGCTCTTGGCCACGCTCCTCAAGCAATTGATTTTGCAGTGTGACTGGTTACTAGGGGTTACTGTTGGTGTAAAAGGTGAATTTAGTCTTGTGGGACTCTGCAGCATCGCTTTATACTAAAATATGTGTACAGCAGTAGCCTAGTGCTGGATTCTAGACCTGAAGGTCCAGGGTTCAAAGCCCACCTCTGCCAAAGCTGCCACAGCTGGGTCCTTAAGCAAGGCCCATAACCCACCACTGCTTGAATTGTAAGACTGTATAAGTTGTAAGGGCGACTGCTAAATGCCGTAAATGTGAATGTAAATATCCCTCTGCATTGTGTGACAGAGCAAAACAGGTGGACTGGACACGCTCTGCCATTCAGCTTGGAATTTATTCTGTATATTAAATGAGAGCAACATGTACAGCAAAGGCTGAAATTTCTTTCTCTCTTGCTCATATACAGAGCACGCTGTGAGAAAAAGGAGGCGGCATTTGTTCTCAAACGGTTACCGGTTCATTAACAGAAAAACACCCCTGCATGTTACGATAGGGCGTCCCGGAGATCTCGTAAGACCATTCCTGGTCCCCAGGATCCCTATCGGGTTTTAAGACCGGAGCCCATAATGCAGTATCCACAGACAGACAAAAAATACGGGGAAAACCAAGGAACATTTATTTAAACAAAACACACGTAGCAGGCATTTAAACGATACACACACACAACACAACAAGTCTGGTAGGGGATTTGAGCCCGGAGTCCAGAGTCCCGTGGTGGGGTCGAGGGGCCCACTCCACAGCTGTCCAGGGGTCCGCGAACAGACTGGGTGTTGAGAGTCCGATGGGGTCAGCTGCTTGGAGGTCCAGGACCACAGGGTCCCAGGGGTTCGCGAACGAGCTGGAGTGAAGCGGGTCCTATGGTGAAGGCGGGGGTCACGGTACCGCCATAATGGCTCCGCGCCAGAGGGTCCAGAACGGCTTCATGCCGGGGACCAGCAACAGCGCCTAAGGGAGCCGGGGTACCTCGAACGAGCCCATAAAAAGGAAAAGAAAAAGAAAACTAAAAACAGCTTGAACAGAAAAAAAGGAAAAGGACAAAAAGGGGGTAAAAATAAAGGGCGGCTTTAAAACCAGGGATCTGAAGACGGCTACCATGGCCAAAGATCCACGAGCTGCCCTGGCCGAGGATCGAAACACGGTCAGGTATGACAGTGGATCCGGGGGTTGCCACAGATAGTGACCCTATAGTGGTTTCTAGGGGCCAGGGTCCAGAGGCGACCCCTACGGCCACGGACCCAAACGTGAGCCATGCGAGCCGCGGGTCCAAGGAACAGCCCCTTTCAACCTCGTGTCCCAGGCGCCATCAGCTCCCGTAGAACATGAGCTGGGGAATCCTTAACGGACTATAAAAACGAAACAAAAAAAAACAATGCGCTCACAGACAAAGGGAACACTCAAAAACAAAAATAAAATCTAAATAAGAACATTTTAGTGCGATAAAATCAAGGATTTTACGTGAAATAAAGAGCAACACAAATACAGACACATATGATTCCTTTTCACATCTGCTACATAACTAGAGGGGTATTTAGCAGACGCCCTTATTCAGAGCGACTTACATAAGTGCTTTAAGACTTTAGTAACATAATCTATTCCTAATAATCATGAATCTAAACAAGAATACACTTCTGTAAAGGTTTTTTATTTTTTCAAAAGACAGAAAGAGAATAAGTGGGTCTTCAAGCGGCGTTTGGAGATAGCCAGAAACTCAGCTGTCTGAACATTGAGGGGAAGTTCATTACTCCACTTAGGAACCAAAACAGAGAAGAATCTAGATGAATGTTTTCCTCGTCTCTTCAGAGATGGAAGGACCAGTCGAGCAGTGTTCGAAAACCAGAGTGTGTGAGGTGCAGTGCGGGGTGTGATAAGTGCTTCAAGGTAGGAGGGTGCAGGTCCATTTTTAGCATCGTACGCATGCATGAGAGTTTTACATCTGATATGAGCAACTGCAAGGAAGCCTTGGGTAAACTTGGGAACATTGAACTCTGGATCAGCTGTAAGGATGGGATAGCGGTCAGAGGAAGCCCAGCTAAGTCAGAGTTACAGTAGTCCAGTCTTGAGATGACAAGGAACTGAATTAGAATCTGTGTTGCCTCTGTGGAAAGAAATGGACGGATCCTTCTTATGTTGTAGAGAAAGAAACGACACGACCGAGAGGCAAAGTGAAATTCATAAAGGTCTGCACCAATTAATGTCCGACTTAACACCGAACAGACAGTCACATTTTAGGCTACTTTTATTAAAGGTTTTTTCACATGAAAACTGGCAAAAATGCGTAAAGGCGTCTAAGAGCTCAGGTGTTTGATGAGCGATAGCCAGTATTACGAACAACATGAAAGATCAGCCAGATGAAACTCAGACTCAAAAAGGTTAAAGGTTAGAAAGAATTTACATTCACGTCATTTAGCAGACGCCCTTATCCAGAGCGACTTACAACTCATACGGTCTTACAATCCAAGCAATGGTGCGTTAAGGGCCTTGCTTAAGGACCCAACTGTGGCAGCTTGGCAGAGGTGGGATTTTAAACCAGGATTATCAGGTCCCGAGTCCAGTACCCTAACCACTAAGCTACCTGTACAGGTAGTAGGGGTACAAACACTTACAAATTTACAGCTTGTTACTATTAGGTAGCAAAAAGTCACCAACACATGTAACTAGCACACAAAAGATTAAGAATATTGAGAATATTAACCGATTTGGAACAGTCTCTAGTCCAATTGTGAGCAAACAAGTTTGATTAGTAGTGAGTTTTTGAGTGAATGACTCACTTCTGCTGCTCTTAAGTTCTAGCATGGTTGGAAAGCCTCCTCTGCTCATGGATCTGCAGCATTTATTGGCTTGTGTGAACAGCTTCGCAGAAGAAGCAAAACACACTGCACAAGAGTGCAACAAAATAATAGAGTGCATGTACATAAATAAGCAAGTAATAAACAAATCTAAAATCATTGTGAAATAAATTATGGTAATTAGAGTTTAGAGCAATTAGAGCGCTCTGAATGTTTTATTGTGTCCGGCAGCGCTTTTCTTTTAGTCTGTTTATGGCCACTAGGTATGGAGTTTAAAGACATTCTTATTTCCTCTTATCATTTATTTATTTCGTTTTTAAGACCTCGGTTGTGAAAGCCAAACGTCGTTCAGATGGACATTAAATGGTGCATAATTGCATTTAGGGTTTCTCACCAATTATTAAAACTTATTATTAGAAAAATACCTAGTTTAAAGTAACCCTTAGAACCTTGCTCAGGTACAACCACCCACCTTTCAGATCACAAATCAGGCTAACTGCTTATCCACTGACAATGGTCCCAGTAGGTTTACATACTTCATTATAAACAGTAGATTGTTATTTATTGTTATTACTGTTATTTATGGTTAGGTTAGGTGAAGGATACGAAAAGATTCATTGTCCTTTGGAGTACTATACCTAAACTGGATGACCGAGCCAGGGGCATACTGATCATACTGATCAGAGAAGCTTCCTGGAGACCAGTGACAAATTTGAAGGACTTTAGGACTAAGATTGCTTGGAGAACAATCTCATAAGCTTTGCACAAGTCTGCCTGAATGGCAGAAAAAAATCAGAGAAAGTCTCATTTGAGTCACTGAGGCCGAGAACATTTTGGTTGGAATTACAAGCACTACGTTTAGAACACTGTACACCACCGACAATACACCGTACCTACTATGGTATTGGAAACTTTATTGTTGGGGTGTTGTATTCAGCGTGGACTTAGCAAATGGTCAGACCCTAAATGGAAAATGAATGCTTCTATATATATATATATATATATATATACCATGAGGAGATTCTGCTAGATAGGCAGTTAGCGTACCTTCCAGCACGAAAACAGTGTGACCTATGAACGAGTGGCCAAGTTAGATCCTTAACCTAAATCCAACATTCAGCTCTCAATCAGCGAAAGGACTTTAAGAGAGCAGTCCATTGGCAGTCATGACAACATTTAGTTGAATTTAAAGATTTCTTTTTGAAAAACCTTGCCCAGTCTAGGTGTGAAGCAGGTACAGACAGACTCGTGGCTTGTGTTTAGTGATAATTCAGAGCTAATATTACAGTACTGTCAATGTTTTGCTTGTTACTTGAATACATGAGGCACAAGGCATCATTTTATGTGGTTTTAAATTCAGGTCACTATAGTGGTACCTTGTTTCTTGACCACTTCAGAACTCTTTTTCATTATTTTTGCATCTACAATACTGTATTATTAGCGCAAAGATGTCCCCATGGGTCCTAAGTTGGTTACTAGTGACATCCAAACAAAAGGGCAAGTGGAATTGAACTGCAATTAGCTTAAGTGCAGGTTTTCTAGTTGCCTAAATTCACCAGTAGAGTAAGTGTTTTGCTTTTACTTATCACTTTCAACCCATAACTCACTAAATTGCATATTTTATTATAAAATAAGCTTTGTGTTAATGATTTAGGTCACCTGTAAATGAACGTACATGGTAATGTGGAGGATAGACTATATTAAAGTCATTGGTTCATGACAAATTTAAGTTCTTATGGATTTTTATGAGAGTAAATCAGGGCTGTACGCCTGTACAATACAACTCCATTATTGCATATAATGCCTTGTACAGTGTGAGGGTCTGGAACAAATCAACTCAATTGAAATGATTATTTATGGGAAAATGTGCTTGATGTTTATCCTTTTCTGCCATTGACAACCTTTCCGTATCGAATTAACAACTAGAGCATCACATGGTAACATGCCATTGACCAGAATTGTGCGAGTGCCCAAATTTTGGTGCAGGCTATTACGAAATGTTAGTCCATTTAGATATTAAAGGTTGCTCTAGCAACCTCTCTGTAGTGTTATAGCACTCAGGCATAAAAAAAAATAATAATTACGGCATGTCCATAGCAATACAGCACGTGTCCATCATGTACTAACCCCCAACCCCCCAACCCTCACACACTAGGGATAGAAAGCCATTCAGAAAGCCATCTGACCTCCTATTCCTTGGCGATTGCTTCTTGAGGTCAAATTCAGCAGAGCAATAATTTAGGAGCTCTCTACGCACCGTCTTCCATTTGCCCATTCTTTCGCTGTGGCGATATGAGAACGCTTGCTTGGTTACAGTCGAATGCTACGTCTTAGTCGGTCAGCTCTGTGAGTGAAAAACCACTGATCTGCATTCAAAGTCCGAGCACATCGAGTGTGAAGCCACATTCATTAGCCATTAGCTAAGTCACTGCGCGTCGTAATGAAATGAAACACGAAATAGACATTTCGGAATATCTTGTTGCTAAACTTCCATGAGAGGTCACAGTGGAAAGATGTACACGGATTCGTCCCGTGAGCGCCGATGACAGTCAACATCTGCAACGACTGTAACCAAAATAAATCCATCAGTCACACTGTCCGTAAGCAACTATGTGCAAATCGTGCCAGGAAAGCGTCACGCTGCGGCAGGTGGTTTTGTCTGAGATAATGAAGAGCACAATGCTAACAGGCAGCGGAATAATAGGGAGGCAAAGAGAGAGGAGAGGGTTGGAGTGACCCTCCTGCACGGGCACAAATAAAGGGAGCCACAGCTTGCGTGGTGCTCATCTCCTGCATACAGATTGCATTACACAGCCAATTCTCTGAAAGAGCCTTTTGCTGCTCCAGTGCACTGACATGCGTCATACACATCCAGCCAACCCCGTTCGGGTAATTAATGCCAGACACGTGACTTTATCCATCAGCAGCCACGCTTGGATTCAGCGCAGACCGTGTTAGCAAGACCTAACTTGTTGTGATTATCGCATATGCTAATGGGTCGCGCATTGAGATGGAGGACAGCGCTCCGCTGGCTAAATCTCCCGCAGCCGCACATGGTTTCAAATCTGTTTAAACTTTCATGCGGCGTAGCTTCCTGGTGCTGACACTCCACTTGATTAATATAGCCACATATGCACGTACCCCCTTTAAACAGGATGCCTTGATTAGCAACACCTGTTCAGTCATGCAGTTATCCAATCAGCCGATCGCATGGCTGCGCCACAGTGCAGACGCGGCTCGAGAGCCTTGCTTAACGTTCACATCAAACTTCACATCACACCGAAAAAAAATGTAATCTTTCACAGCGGTGTGGCTGTCGCTGCCAGAAGGGGTTTGAGCATTTCTGAACCTGTTGATCTCCTGGGATTTTTATGCATGACAGGTTCACAGAACGGTGCAGAAAAAACCCACAAAACATCCACTGAGCCGAGGCTCTATAGGTGGAAACACCTCGCTGATGACAGATGTCAGATTAGAAAAGGTTGTCTGAACTCGAGCGGCCGCGCTTTACAACAGTGGTGATTAGAAAAGCATCCCTGCACACAGCGGCATATGGAACCTTGAGGCAAATGGGCATTTATTTACATTTTGTTAGCAAACAAATAGTGATAGGCGTGTAGCATCGCTGTATCTGTCAAAAGATGATACGAGTTGATTTTTTTAGGCCTGAGCCAGTTTTTCGTGTGTGTACGCGTTTCTACCTAAGGTTGTCTACAGCACTATTGAGTATGGGAGTTAAAGTAAAAACAACAAAAAAGCATATAACCAAAAAAATATATATTGTTTAATCATAAGCGACTAAAGATTCTGTTTGTTTAAGTTTGTACACAAGAAAAGTGCACAATTTAAGATGTTATTCTTAAGAAATAAACATAGATTGTTTTCTATTGTTCACAAATTTAAACTGCAGTTTCTAGTCATTGTATTTAATCACAGGACACAAAAGTTTTTTTTTTTTTTTCATTTAGAAACATATACAACATCTTGACATTATTTACACTTTGGAAATAAAAAATGAAATGTATTTACCTAATGTTTTATTGCAAGAAAATCGAATTGTGAAGTATTTATATATATATAAAATCATGGACTCATGGAATCATGGTACAATTTTTGAGATGTTCTTTCAAATCTATTGTCATTTGAACTTAGTGTCAAACGTAAAGTTTAATATAAAATGGAGTTTAATATATACTGCATATATCATAGCATAGCTTGACTTAAACCACTTAAAACACTTACATTAAACTGCAGCTGGGAAAAGTCTTTAACATAAAGCTTATTTTATGATAAAGGATTTAATCTCGTGTAATTTCTTAAATAATTTACTGAAGTTTTATTGTGGGATCACCGCTTTTCCTCACTACCCTTCCCATCCCAAGACTCGCTACATCATGCACTGCTAACTGTACTGCATATCACTTGCCCAGGGAAACATCATAATTTAAAACTGAGTGTGGTTTCTGCTTGTATTACCTGATTACCATCATAAAACGATGTATTAAGTATCGAATCGACTAGTGAGCAGAGTGTATCGTTACACCCCTACTGGCCTGTGGATACAGTACAAATGTCAGAAAAAAATATACCTTGCAAAACTCATGCAGATCAATATTTTAAATGACTCCCTCCATCAGCACTTAAAACTACCCTCTGATAATCTGTCAAAACTCAACAATTTCAGCCTGTTTTCATACAAACACATACAGGGAAATATAATATTAATCCACGATGCTCAGGATGACCTCCTGTTCCAACCTATTCCAATAGAGCTGATGTGTTTGAAAAGTAATTTTAATTCTTAAAATTCCCACTTAACTGGCAATTTAAGCATGATCCCCACCCCCCAAAACACACACACACACACACACACACACACACACACACACACACTCCCGCCCTTATTTCTTAATACTGCGTCAAATTGCCTTCTATCTTCCAGCGATTGTTTACACACTGCGTTCACCAAAACAGCATCCAGAACCTTATTATGCTAAGGTCATGATATGTAGAGATGAGATGCTGAAGTGCTGCCTCAGCTGGCCTATTCATCACCGCTGGCGCCCGACATGTGACAAACCAGGAATTAAAATGGGAGCCTCGTCGTCGGCTGGCGCTCAGCATTTAAAATTGTGTGCAACCAGTGTGCTCGAGCAGCCTGATATCATCTTGCTTCTCTTCTCTGGCGAACAAAACAGCAGAAATGCATTCTGCTCGCTTTCCCTCGCCACCTCGTGCCGTCTATTCATTAGGCCCCGATGTTTTCCACACCTACCCGTGTTGCTGCGGGCTGCCGGTATTTTCAAGCGTTCAAAACAAATAAATCGGAGTAGTCATTAGCCTTAATGACTGTATAATACAGACAATGCGGCGAGGAGATGAAAAGGGCCGGAGCATGCTAACCATTACTTTGCTTGCCTTGCTATGATGACAACACAAGTGGTCGGGGCCTCAGAGCTATAATCTTACTGTGGCCATTGAGTCTCTTCAGTCATTAGAATCGACTCAGTACGAAGCCGAGCAATTGAAGCGCACTCATGCTAGCAAATAGAAATCCAGAGGTCTCTAAAGGGATGCTCTGTGCATTATATTTATTCATTCTGCTCACTTATAGTTTGTACTTTATAAGATGCTAGGTTTATGTTCTGACACCCCCAAACGCAGCGTACCACGCAGCAGAGACTACGCCCAGAAAGCTTTTCACTTGAATAAACCGAAAAAAGGATATAGCAGTAACTTCTGTTTGTTGCCGTACTGAAGCATTAAAGTCCAAGAATAGATGGTTAAGATTCCTTTCTCCAATCCTCCTTCTCCTCACCTAGCTCCATTGTTTCGGAACAAATTCAGCCCTGATCATTGTCCACACCAGCATGCACTCCAGACACCCTCTGGTGTAAGAGCCTATAAAACACGACTCGCTTTGACACCCTTCTGTTTGAGAATCCAGGCCAACTGACCTGAAGCTTGAAAAAGCCACCTGCCCTGGAGTTTCTCTCCAATTTAAAGACAGAAGAGGAAAGCTTATGAAATATGATTAAAAAAAATAATGACCAGTTATGGTTTGTGCTCTAATTTACATGGGAGATATTTATATGTGCTACTGGAACCAATGTCTATGGAGTAAACACACAGAAAAAGAAGGAAAATACCCCCAAATCACTTTTGTTAAGTACACAGAGAGTGAAAAAGCAAACAAACAAACAAACCCAAACATAGTCCACATGAAATAGCCTAATACACTAACTGTGAGGTGGGAGTGTTACTCCAGTTAATCCAGTAACCAATTCACAGTAACACCATGTCTTACTTGGATTCCCAAGGTACCAAACTTGGCTTTGGCATTGCTATTGAAGGGCCTAGTGACAAAAATACATGATACAGGCAAAAGTTTGTGGACTCCCCTCCTAATTTTTGAGCTCTACTATTTCAGCAACACTTGCTTATAATGCCTACGTTATTGGATTCTCCATAGACAAACAGTAGAATAAATAATCCTGATACCCAGTATGACACATTTATGGGTTTCTAACATGTCAGGTAGTTTGCAAACCAGTCCAGACAGGACAACTTTGATGAGAACTTGGATGGCTTGCTTAACTTCCATCAGACAACTTGAAAATAAAAAAGAAATCTTGAAGATGCAACAGTGAGCCTTATTGCTTAATATCAGAATCCAACCTTACAGACCTCCAAACTCTAGCAGAAAGTTCTTTTAGAAGAACAAGGCTGTGTTTTAGGCTGTGGTACCATTACAATGGGGGTAAAACTCCACATTCCAAATGCAATACTGGGCCTGCATTACTAAGTGAAATTTTTGGGTGTCTACAAAGATTTGTCTATACAGTGTATAGAAAATCAATATAATTATAGTAATTTAATAACTGAGTAGTCGGGGACATCATCAGGCATGTTTATCGCTGTAACTAAGAATGTTTTGGCATTACCACTTATTGGAGAGTTGCCGAAAATGCAACAGCAGCCTCCAGAAGAAAATACTTTAAAGTGAGGGAGCATTTCCCGCTTAACTCCAACACAGAGGTTGTCAACCTTAGTTGGCATGGAAGCAAATCCTCCATGTTAGAGCGTCTGAAGTGCAAACGTGAGTTTGTTGTGCTAGCTAGTTAGGCTAGGCTCTAGCCGGGGTGCGTCTCATTTAGAGCTGGCTGCCAGCTAGAGTGAGGCTCGAAGGGTGCCGTGTACGGAACGAGAGATAAGGCGAAACGGGAACCCTCGATGTGTCCCTAAAACGCCAGTTACCTCGGAGGTTCCCCTCCTACATGTACCTCAACATTACACGCCCCAGGATGTAACCGACTAACCATAAACGTTTAGCAGCGCATGGAGCAGCGAATGGCAGGACAATTGGACGTGGCATACGGG
>JAYJMA010045963.1:0-11122 GCA_036873895.1 Parotocinclus cabessadecuia
AAGACGTAGGGAGAAAACGAAAACACAACACTAAGGGATCGGGGTAAAATAACTGACCGCGGCAAACAAAGTAAAAAAGGGCTCGCAGTGCGAACCCTAACATAATATAGACGAATTGAGAGCAGTCAGTCAAATATAATTTAAACCAAGACAAATCTTTTAACATCCATCATGTTTTCTAGTCTATCCAGTAAGATGTTATGATCAACAATATCAAGTATCAGTTGCTTCACTTAGATCTAACAGAACAAAGAACAAGATAAGCCCATTATTGGAGGACATTAATAAATCATTAAAGTAAACCCCATAAAATGTTAAAGCTCTGTACACACATGGACTGAATTCTGAATTAAAGTCAGTGAAAGAAGTGTGCTGTGTCTGTGTTTGTGCAGCTGTCGCTGTGAATGTGACCAGCACAGTAATGGTCATATGAGACTGATTGGTCACTGACTATGGCTGATCACCTTAAAGACTGTTTTTTGGTCACCAATCAATCAATCTATTTGTATAGACATTGACCAAAATATGTGTTTTTAAATAACTCACCCAGATATAAATGTTATATAGCTGCAAAACTCAGCATGCAGTTATGTCACAGGCAAACATGTAAATGATTACTGGTCTATTCCGATTATAGACTGGATCTCATCACAAGAACGTGTAAAAGTGCTTCCCCTGCTGCCCTATAGAAAGGCACAAAGAGGTTACTTTTGGGTAATGTACCTCTTGCTGAGGGATTAATGCCTGTTAGACATGCATCTACATTGAACTTGAAGACGTTTTGACAAGTTTACAGACTTTGAGAGAGGGTGAGTCGTTGTAATGAGAAATGTAGGATGGTTATGTTGATTAGTTGCCTGCCATCTCCATGTCAGGCTATTCTGACTTTGCTGTTATTAGTTGTTGGGAGCAGCCATTCTGTGAGGGAACACACATAAGGTGAACAGCCTCAAGCCAGCCCAGATAGACCAAGAGTAGAGAACAATGCTTGATCCACCAACATGCACAAGCAGTTCCCACAGTTTTGTTGTCCACCATCCAAACACAGGTGACACCTTCACTACACATGCTGTCTCTGCAAAGGCAATTTCCAGGGAATTAGCAGAAGGAAATTTGTTGACACAGTACCTATTATGTGTCCTGCCATTGACAGCCAGCTGCCATCCCTTACATTTGCAGTTTCCAAGGCTTACTGCGGAGCCTGATAACACGGAACTATAAAATCCAGGCTCTATTTGGGATCCGATGTGGAAGCCTCATGATGAGCACTTTAATCCTGCCCTTGTTGTGGGTCGACACACTGCCGAAAAACTGCTGCTGAGATGATCTGTGATGCCATCGCATATGTCAGCCTGTCACCTCCAGTAATTATGCTAACAGATCAGTGATTTGCAGCCATATGTATTACCTCTCTTTAATGGATTCCAACTGGCATTTGTTATCTGGAGAATGCTCGCCAGCAAGTGTTTCTCAGGAATGCTTCTGCCAAATTGTAACACCTTCTTGGTCTGCCTGGTCACCAGATTTACGGGCTGGCCAAAACATCATGCATCATGAGCAATAGCACATTTTAGGTTAACTTAAAATATGAAGGGAAATAATAAAAATAGGTTACCGCTACAAAATGGTACATGAGAGTACATGAGAGAAATGGTGATCTGATGATTAGCAAACCAACCTCAATAAAATATACCCATATCCAGGAGCAACATCCCTGTTGTTCAGTTCTATTAATAGCTCCGCTTTAGCTGTTATGTCAGGTTACACTGAATCAGTTATACTGTACTATTACTAAAACTGTGCAATGCACATTGTTTCTGTGTAAGGTGAAAATTGGGTGAGGAATCACGTACAGTAGTGTACTGATAGTGTTAATAGTCGTTAATCTAACCAGAAACTGTGTCACTTGTGAAAAAATTAGTTAATTCCCAAGACAGATTGTATTAGGACCAGAAAAAGGCCACAGAAAATTTTGTTGAGGTTTTTTATAAATATATTTACAATTTATGTTAAGTGGTGGTCTCAAAATATCAAAATCATGGTCTCAAAATATCATTATGTGGCCTCAATATATTAACACACCACCACCACATCAGTGTCACTGCAGTGCTGAAAATGACACAGTACCCAAATACTACCTGATCTGTGTGGTGGTCCTGTGTGAGTTATACAATCTGTATTTATAGAATTCTAAAGTGCAGTGACTATTAAAACATAAAAAGAATAATCAGGATATAAAATGAAAAGTATAGAAAGCCTGTGACGTTTACACTGTACTGTACACACCACACATAGATGCTAGTGCCACGCTGTATACAACCCAAAATCAGAACAAGATGGGACATTGAATATAAAAACACAGTGTTTAGTGCATTTGCACTGACTTTTATTTAATTGCAGACAGTATTAACCATTTCATATATTTATTTTGATAGGATATGATGTCACAAGAATGCATATACAACCCCTTGACAGATTCATTTGTCCTTGACATCCTTTGTTTCTTGGCCTTGGCTGATCCACATCATCCTTAGCAATCACTGAGCGGGCAAAAATCCATGTTATTCTTCAGATCGTTGTACTGAATAGTGATATTTACATAGCAACTGCACTGTAGCACCTTTCAACTAATATACCACTGCTGAACAGTAAATTACAAAGCATTTTTCACTTAAGCACAAATTTGAATATTGAAATATTTACAGATATAAATATTAACAGCACCAGATTGTAATAAAACAATTCAAAATTCATCAATAAACCTAATTCTTACAATTACCATAAAGCACATTCTATACTTGCTAAATATAAATATGCAGTAAATACCTTAATTAAATGACTGGCAAATAAAGGGGGTGCCTCGTTTCCGCAATACTGATTGGGGGAAAAAAACTTTTTTCAGTGCTGGTGCTCGGCCAATGGTGTTCATCTTCTGTTGCTTCTCCTACACTTAAGTACTCAGTAGATCATCTCAGAAGGTTCTGCTGGATTTAAAGTGCTAAAGCTTTAAATTACGAGGAGGATGGGCCAAATCTGTACTTTACAATGGTTGTTAGCAACTTTTTATTTTCTGTCTGCTGAGTAGTTCAAATATCTGCGGAAAAGGTGAATAAATTAGATTATATTAAGTTTGCTAAATGTAATCTGCCCTGTGATAATTAAGTGCAATTATGCATTGAAACGGACTGGAACTTGATTCCTGAAATTGCATATACAGTTATGCTCAGTCTGAGCACCACAATTCCTAGAACATAGATATGATGCAGATATATGATCATGATACAGAATAATTACATGTTGATAATACCTGAATATAAGAGTACCTTCATGGCCTTGATACACCAAGGTTTTGTAAGTGTGAGAACCAACCAACAAAAATACATCTTCAATTGAATTATCAGCTGCATATACACTATATGGCAAAAATAAAATTTATCCACATATCTATTGCCCTAATTTTAGATACACACATGTAGGGCACCCTGGTTTAAGCCAAGACTGAGTCTATTTATATGATGTAAATAACCCCAAACCAGAATAAGTTTTTATAGTATGGAAAATGCATATTAAACATGCAGTGCACCTCCCATTTACTTTGACTTTTACCTTACTGTGGACAGAATGAATCTCACATATGTTTGTCTGGTTGACTTCATTTTGTTTGTTCCATCCATTCCTGCATTTCAGGCCTGCAACACATTCCTAAAAAAAATAATATGTTATTTGTAATTAATATGTAATTTAGAGCTAGTAATCCAAAAAAGGTTGAATCTTTGATGAGCAAAGATGGCCAGAGGATCTTGTGTGTCAACAAAATTGTGAAAAATTATTGTAATGTTTAAAATCAACGTACCTCAAAAATTATTGGAATGGATTTACATATTTTTTTATTACAACATTTCAAAATAACAAATTACAAAATTTCAAGGAATCTGGAAGAATTTCAGTGCATAATGCTTAAGCTGAATGCTTGTGATCATCGATCACTCAGATGGCACTGCATCAAAACATAAAAAAATGGTCACAGGATTACTTTGGCAGACCATTATCAAGCACTATAACACAGAGTTTCATTTGCAAATACCACTTATGTTAACCATGTTCAGAAACAGCGTCAATTTCTCTGGGTTCTGAGGCATCTACGATGGACCATCATACAGTGTAACTTACTTTCTATGATATACAGCTCTCTCTCTCTCGTTTTGTTACAGTGTATCGCTTATATGTGTGTGTTGTGTGCCAGGGGTGAATCTAGGAACAGAGCTTAGGAAATCACCCAATAAGACATGATCCCACCCATATTTTTTTAACAAAAAACCCTGCACATTTGAATGCAGTAATTGATTGTCATTCCCACACTTGTGAAGAAACAATAACTGACTTTTGCCTATTGAAATCACTGCTAGTGGAAAGACTTCAAAGGAACCCCACAGTACCAGCACAGATCAGGTTCTCTTTGGGTGGTGGATCATTTTAAGAACTACAGTGACTCATATGTGGTGGTGGCATGTGAGAGTGTCTTGTGCTGGTATGAATGGATCAGACAGTCTTGGTTTTTAACATCCCAGTGTCACTGCTGGACTGGAAATAGTCCACCAACCAAAATGTCCAGCCACCAGCATCATGTAGAGACCATCCTGTGAGCAATGATGAAGGATTAGAGGATGGCTAACATAAACTGTGCAGCAAATGAGCTAATGTCTGTGACTTTAAATCTACAAGTTGGAGAAATATGGTAGATATATGGTAGTCACTCATATCAGAAAAACACACACTAACACACGGCCACACCATTGTCACTATTCTTATATTTATCTTGTAAATACAGTATGCTTCAGTTATTAAAATCATTTTCTTCAAGCTTATTAGTTTCAAAGAACGCTGAAACATGGACTTGTACTTTTTGTGTGTGCATTATGAATGTCAATAACAAAGTCAGTGAATTAGTACTTGCTTTAAGCGTGAACTCTTATTTTAGGTTAAACAGTTTCCAGGTCTTGCTGAAATGCAGGTCTCCTATATTCTGAATTGGTAAATTTACAGGTATGAATCTAACATCCATTTCAGTGTCAGCAGGCTGCCTCACACCTCTGGGCCTTTAGAGAATTGCAGCAAGGTTACGGTGCATATTACTTGGGGTCATAGCTAATCGAATACCTCTGTCCCCAAGGAAATGATAACCTCCTGGAACTGGTTAGAGCTTAATTAATTTTACTGCCACTGTGCCTATAAATGAAAGTGGACAGTTTTGTCAGACAGAGGGCACAGCTCTGAGGCACAGTGCCAGGAAACTGAAACCTGCTGACTCTGCCTCTCGTGAGCTGCATATCATTGTCTCAGCATTTCCACTACAATAGTTACCTTGGCTCATATTCAAAACCCAAGTAACTCCTACATCAGTCTCATAAATGTAAATGTAAAAACATTTGCACATTTGTACTGTATATTCAAATTTTGTACACATCTACTGCAGCATTGTGGAAATATTATTGGTCAAGTCCTATGCTGTATTCATTTTATCTTCATCTTGTTACTTCTGCAGTTTTTATTCAAATGCTTATTTGAGAATACCTGCTGCTCATGGCTATTAAGACAATTATCATTTTCCATGTTCAAGCATGCCATGGTAATGAATCTTTCTTACATCAAATCGTCCCAAATGATTTCATTCAGAATTTGATCACTACATTTTTAACTTACATGATGGCACCATCAGACATTTTTAGACCTTTAAAAGTGCAAATGATGCACAATAAGTGTGGAATTATAGAATGTCATACATTATTAAATTATTTAAAACAGCTACAAAAAAACAACGCACAAAAAATCTTATGTTGTAATTTTTTCACATCATATTTTTAACAAGATTATGAACCGTTGATAAGGTAAGAAGTGGACTTAACAGTCATAGCTTTTTATTTATAAAATCCAGCAAAATCAAAAGAAAATTGTAAAAACAAACAAACAAACAGAAATCCTTGTTGTGCCAAGCTAAATCTCCCCAGGTTAAAAATGTCAGCTATATCTATCCTTGTGGGACCATGATATACAAACTTGAACTGAGCTTTCAAGGTGAAATCAAATAATCTTAACATAGCTACAGTAAATGAATTTAATGACAGGGTGTCACTACGACCTAACCTTTTAGAGAAGGGACCAATAGAAGAAACTGAGAAAAAGACATTGAATCACAATATGGCAGAAGTGCTGATGCTAGCAAAAAAAATAGTATAGTAGAAGCAACAGTACTGGCATTAGCAGTATTAGTACTTATATTTAAACTTACTTAAATTGTAGTAGTTGTAGTAGTAGCAGTAGCTTAAGCAGAAGCAGTAATAGTAGCAGAGGTGCTAATAGTATCAGTAACTGTAGCAGTAATATTAGTACTGCTAGTCATCATAATTCTACCAGAAACAATAATATAAGTAGTAGAAGTAAAAAATAGTAATTGTAGCAGCAGAAAGTAGTGCTAGTAACAAAAGTAGATAATTGCAGCAAAATCCCCCAACTGACCTGAGTCAGTTGTCTCTGCATGTGATTCCTGTCAGAGGAATGGTAGGTTTAACAGAAGTAATATTAACAGTAGTAATAGACAGACAGAAATCACAAAGACAGCAGTCCATATTTTAACAGTACTTTTGGCTAAGACTACTGGATGCTAATATTATTTTCACAATTTAGTTTTCAGGTCACTGCCTTCTTAGCGCTTTCAGTGCATACAGTGGCCCTAAAACTTAACTGTTTTTATAATTGTTCTGGCATGCTCCATTTACAAAAGAATTTGGTCTAGATAGGGTGACAGAATGGCCTATTAAGTGTCCTAGTTAATGTGGATAATTGATTTTCCACTGTATTTGACTCTAAGTTTAGAGGAAACTTGATAGCCTACAGCAAGTACATCACTTCTTTTCCTTGGTGACTATGACTGACACATTTCATTCACTCATTCATTATCTTCCGCTTAATCCACAAAGGGTCGCGGGCCAGCCGGTGCCCACCCGGCAACTCTAAGCGCAAGGGAAGGAACAACCCTAGACGGGGCACCAATCCATCATAGGACACACACACACATAGTAACACAATGAGGGCCCCTTTAGAGACACCAATTAACCAACCACGCATGTCTTTGGACTGTGGGAGTAAACCGGAGTAACTGATGCAAACCCATACAGACATAGGGAGGACATGCAGACTCCACAGTCGACCCAGGCCACTCCACCCTGGGATTGAACCCAGGACCTTGCTGTGAGGCAGCGGCGCTACCCACCGTGCCACCGTGCCACCTGCCTGACACATCTTCTACTTCTTAATCATTACGCAAATGATTACTTTAATTTTACCACAAAAGCTGGATCAATACAGATTGAGAATGTCAATAGCTAACTCACTCAGGTTCAACTGACTAGTGCATTTGAAAATGTGAATTGACGTGACTAATTGATTTCTGTGCTCATTTACGGAGAGGGGCAACTCATTGCCAATCAATGTCCTTCAGGAAATTGTAGCTATGAATGTTGGAGAGAATAACAATTAAGTGTTGAATTGCCAGAAATCAAGAAGCCTCTTACACATTTTAACAATGCAGTTGAATTCACCTCTTAACCAACAGGACATGTGAATGTGACACAGACTGTGGCGCTGTCCTGTGGGGATGGTAACTGATAGAAACAGGAAGGTGAAAGTCAGGCCCCAGGAGCCAATATCGGCTCTTTCAGTGGAGGAACTGTCAGTGTGACAAGCTTCTTGGAAGTGTAATTAAAAAGCCAGGCTTGTTGTCCTTACACAGGTGGTTACAAATGAGACTTACTGCAGAGCCTGATAACATACTAAACATGTATGACTTAACAATATTTCAAAAATTTCCTGGTGGCACAAATGTCAACAATTTTACATGTTCTCAGACTATAGTAAATTAACCTATTCATTTGGCACCCCACTTGTTATAGTCATCTGGCTATAACAATTTAGGTAATGTTAAAATCACTCAGTGATTCATTCATTCATTCATTCATTTCTGAGACTTCCAACATGCCACATCACTTACCTTCTAATGTGTCCTAGAGCTGAATGTACTGTTGTAACAAGAATATCAGCAGCATTTCTCGTTCAGTATGTACATGGTTTTCGTGTCATGACTGAAAAGTTTACAGTGTAACTTTTGGACTGTATGAAATCACACTGGAACGCTCAGGATAAACACACAAACAAAAAACAATAAAAAAAACAGTACACTCTCTAGTGATGCCCTTGAAATAATCAAGAGAATTTTCTCCTTTCCCGGCAGCATGTTTCTATGAGTCAGTGAAACTGCATGAAGAGAATCAATAAAATGCATGTTTTCTTCTTATCAGCAAAGTGAATTGCTATATTAAGCTTTTATTATTGTGCTACGCTATGAGGGAAAACCAACAGCGAGAAATGCATCCTTCTCTGCATCACTGTTACCACAGCACTGTCATGCAACCTTCTTATGTTTTTCATTTTAAATTGTTAATTATATTACGTTAGTTACATTACAATTTGACCATTAAGCTGAATCTTTAAATAATTAGGGTTAGATTAATTACATCTCTATGTTTATCTATGCACTCGAGGCCATGAGTTTGTCTTCAATCTGTTCCCATTCTTACCATTAACTATGCATGTTTCACTAAAATCGTAAAATTGATTGTTTTTACTACAGTATTTATGTAAAAATAAAAATAGGATTTTTTAAAATGAAGAATTATAAAATGAATATTAACTGAGAATTGGAATGTTTTCATCATATGGATCTAGCGAGCATGACCATAGCAAAAATGCACTGTTCTGAAGTCTATGCGGGCCACAAAAATTAGGGGATACCCAAAAAATAAAATATCCCATAGTGAAATATCCCCTAATTTTTGTGAGCAGTTTACAGTGCAGTTTTGTGTTTACCTCAAGGTTGTCTTTTATGCTTTCCTCACATATGTACAACTAGGCCAGACTCCTTGCTCCCAACAGGCGCTATGCTTCATTATATACTATATAAAATGTCAGTAGTGGTGTACTTATTTCACAAACTAATAAGAACAATATATTTCTATTTTAAGGTCCTATGTAAATGTCTCAACCACATTCATTTTGCCACTCAGTCCACACATTTATACTGGTCAATCACGAGCTGCATGGAGAGTGAGCATTTTTGTTTTTGGGCAGGTTCTTCATCCAAAGAACACGTGCATCCGCACAATCCCTAAATTACATTTTCAGTGCTTATGTAAGGTGGTAAGCTTTACAAGAATATTTCATACGAAAACACTAACGATGCTGAAAATGATCAGAATTTTATTAGGATATATATTTAATTGGATGAAGAATTTCAGCCCTGCTGTACCTTAACTGACAAGTACATTTGAAAGATTTCATTTGCGTAATGACACATTTTGTCTGGAAGGTAATACCATACTGTGCCCACACAAACTATCTTTCATTTGGTCCTCCTACTCTCCTTTATTTTCCCTTGAGATGCCTCAAGCCCCTTGTGCAACACTTCCTTGAGGTTGAGATAGAACTAAATATAAAAAAGCTATCAAAGCCCTATAGGTCAGAAATGTGATCCACAGTCTCAGATTTTTACTCCCACTACTTCAAATTTTAGTGTATTAGAGCAGAGGAGTACGTGTTAAGAGATTAATAGTGGGAGATATGGAAAAATACATATTTTCTTCCCACACATTGAAAAAGACTCATGAAAATGAGGCGAGGGAAAGAGAGTGAACGTGATAGAGAGAATGGTATCTGCAATAAGGCCACCTATTTAACCAAATATGAAAGTATTTTCTAAATAATGTATTCTGTTAAAAAAAAGTTGGAATGCACATCATTATTCTTATACTGAAACATTTTGTAAATAGGTAGGAACTGTTAGATA
Source organism: Parotocinclus cabessadecuia (assembly GCA_036873895.1). Classification (NCBI taxonomy): domain Eukaryota; kingdom Metazoa; phylum Chordata; class Actinopteri; order Siluriformes; family Loricariidae; genus Parotocinclus; species Parotocinclus cabessadecuia. The sequence continues at coordinate 9,896 of JAYJMA010045963.1, forward strand.
AAGGTTATTTCAGTCCTGTCTTTTTTGTTGCTTGTAATTTCTACGTCCTGGTCCAGAACAAATTAACATCTTGTTAACTATCTTGTTTTAACCCCAGCTGTCCTGGTCAGGGTGTCAGGGAGAGGTTTGGAGCATAATTTGGATTACACTGGGCACAGGCAGATGTACTCCATGGAAAGGGCTCCATTGCATTGGAGGGTTTCATAAACACACCACCTGCCCTTTACATTGCTTGTCGGATGCAAACAGCAGGATTTTAAAAAAAAATCAAAAAAAAAATCTTTGTTTTTTTTTAAACCCAATTAATTATTTAGATGGTTGAAAATGTTCTGTACATTGAATTATTTGTAAGAAATGAAAGTCAAATAATTTACAATTAAGTAATTACTACACAGTGGAGGGTAAAATGGTCAGTATATAGAAAACTACCTTATTTCATGCCAAAACTAAATTTTTTAGTGTAGCTGAATTTGATCAGTAGCTACAATACATAATTTACACGCATATTTGGTGACTTCAGAAGTGTTATATGTCGCCTATATTACATAAATACAGTACATCTACTGTAATGAAAGCAAAATATTAATCTGATTTAGTCACAAAACTTGTCCATGCTGTACTTAAACAGTAACACTACAGTTAGATCAAACTTAACAACCTCTGCAGTGCTAAATCACCAGCTATCTTTAGTTTTCAGATCTGTATGTCCTACTTTAACACTGGGGTTTTGACTTTGTACTATAATAGAGTACACAAATTCAGGATTAAATGCAGCATAATTGTTATTAGCAAGGTTGATTCTGCTGTGGCAGCTGTGGAAATAAATTGGGCAGATTATATGACAGGAGTGAAAGCATTAATAGAAGTATTGGTTTATTGCAGCTTTTAATAAGAGCTTCAGCAGCCAAAAAAAGTCTCCTCACTTCTCATTTGTCACCATGGAAACCTGCAATAAAAAGCAGGGCATGTAAAAGAAGAGGGGAGGAAAGGTATTATTAAGTTGCAGATTTCAACTTGATTCTTATGAGATTTAAAGCACGAGGGAGGTTTCTATACATTTCTTAATTTTGATCCATTTTTACATTTTTACGGCATTTAGCAGTAGAAGTATTACATCTAAGTCATGTAAAAACATAGTGTTTAAATAATATCTGCAATATTTATTTCTAGCAAAACTCACATTTACCAAACACATTTAATACAGTGATTTTGTAAATTATATATATA
>JAYJMA010045974.1:0-11121 GCA_036873895.1 Parotocinclus cabessadecuia
CCAAGCCCGGATGAACGGGGAGGGGTGGAGAAAGCAATGGCAAACGACTCCACTATCCGGACGCGACTGGACGGTAAATCCAATCCAAATCCATTGTAAAGCAGCCTAAAATTTGTCACATATTTACATATAGTGGGCTGGTGCATTAGGGCAAGGGCACAAGCCTAAACTGAAACTAAAACTCAGACGCCACTGCATCAAGAACCTTCTTTCATCAATAGCTGATATTATCTCATGGGCAAGGGATTACTTTGGGAAGCCTCTGTCAAGCATTACGATACAGCGCTACATTCACAAATGCCATTTTAATCTTTATTGTGCAAAAAAGAAGTCTCACCTCAACCATGCTCAGGAATGGCATCAACTGATCTGGGCTTGAAGGCCTTTGGAATAAACAATCACACAGTGGAATTGTGTTGTGGTCAGATGAATCAGTATTTCAAATCTTCTTGGGAATAAATGCACACTGCGTGCTCTGGACCAAACACACAATGGACCCTTCAGACTATTATAAGCTCCAAAAGGTCTTTCAAGCTGTGGGGTTGGATCAGTGTCCTCGGTAAAGGTCATTTACACTTCCGTGATGGCAGCATTAATGCAGAAAAGTACATTTTGGAACAACATACGCTGCCTTCAGGCATGCATTTCTCAACAAGACAATGCAAAACAAGTGAAATACTGAAATACTTAATAATCCTTTCCATTTTATTTGAGGGACATTCATTATTTTGTTTATCATTGCTCGTCTCATAAATTGGTTGAAAAATCCGGGGCTCCTCTGCCCACATTTCCCCCTCAGAGACATTTTTTTTGGACACTGCTTTTGTAACAAATCATGATTATAACCACTTGTTAATGACACCTGATTGAAATCGCATTATTCATTTAAAATGACCAACAAATTAAATGTATACTTATGGTTCATACTGCCTGTAATGAAATAAAAAGCCTCGTGACGCCGTGTGCAATAAGCGTAAAATAATGAATCAGATGGATTTTCTAAAGACTGGCATCCACAAGAAGCTGAGGAAGAAAAATAGAGACGTTATTACTGAGAAAACTTGGAGGGAAAGTAAAGATCAATAAAGTAATAGGCTTGCTGAAATATAAAACTGAAAAAGTACTTTGAAGCAACACAGCTGAGCAGATTAACAGAGAGATAGAGAGAAATGTCTAAAGGGAGGAACAAATGGGAATGAAAAGCCACTGGGAGAGTTAAAAAGGTGAATATTTAATTTGCTTATTTAAGTCGTATTCAGCGAAAGTAAAACCCTATATTTGAATCTGGCAAACCGTCTTAGCTTCAGTGTGAATTATCTCTATGACTTAACCATTGTGCCAAGCACAGTTAATTATTTTTAATTGTTTATACCTCATTATATATTACTTTTAATACAATTTCATTTCTAATAATCTCTCTTGGTGCCACCCCTGTCAACATGTCCCTGTGCCATTTATACATTTATAGCTGTTTTGCTTTACTGGCACAGTATGCCAACACACTGGCCCACCACCACCACAGGTCCGTAAGTTTAAGTCAGATCAGTGCCTTTTGGGCAAATCGGTGAAAAAGTCTAAGTTGGGGGATCATTCCCTTCCTCTCTAACAGTGACCCCTACAAAGTCCCGCAGTGGAATGTGACTGCTGCTTGTATGTACGCACGATAAACACTCTCGTGACCCTGACCCAGAACTGTGGGGAAGCATGTAGTTCACAGATGTAAAAACATTGAGCACAAAGCAGAATCTGAAATACCAATGAGTATGATTATGAGTATTATTGACTTCTCCTTGTCCTATCCAAATTAACCTTATGTAATAAACAGGTGTTCTAAACCGACTATAATAATGTCCCAGTAAGCCACAATGCCAATAGTTAATCCCTAATTTGCACCCGCTCCCATGCCATTTTTGTTGATCTAGGAGTTAAATAATGTGCACATAGAGTACAGAGGTAGCCTCCTTATGTAAGTCCGTATATCAATTGCAACAGCCAATGTTTTCTGTTCCGTTAAGTGTGTTACATTAAGAAAATATGAAATGATATGACTATTCGTTTTGCCCATTGGTTAATCCTCTATTCAGACTGTTGCATATCCGAACCTTCCTTGCAAACACCATATATAAGGCAATTGGGCAGGATGCCAGTCTTATGTTGCATATGTATCTTTAAAGGTCTGCTGTAAAGGATTGCATGTTCTGCTGCTCATTTTGATTAGTACAAAGGTGACTGAGAATAAAGCACAGACCAGAAAGGATCAGTTTCAGGATCAGGTATCAGTTTCAATTACAAGGTCAGACTATACTAGGTTAATGTTATGTCACCAGCTACTGGAACAGGACCAGAATATGAGCCCACTGAAGAACACTGCACTCACTTACATGGTACATAGGTAAATTGTGGCCAAGAAGAGCTGCACATGGTCAGTAACAATGCTCAGACAGGCTGTGACTTTAAGGCAATGATTACAAATTGCAGTACAGTTCAATAAAACTATGGGGTTTTGAAGCAATCACCCTAGTCTAAGTGTAAGTTACAAACCAGTTGAGCCACTATAATGGCAAGGCTCTAGGTGCAAACTGGGCTTATGTAATACCACTGTGTCAGGTTGAGTCATTATATTTATACCAACAGGAAATTAAATTAGGGTCCATTTATGGTCCCTTAAAAAAACACACCTGTTTCTTACATAAAGGACATGGACAAAGTAAAGACCAGTTTATGCTGGCAATTCTTATTTATTAAGACTTCTACCTTGTGATATGTATTACTTGTAATAGAAATTTGACTTTGCTAAGGAATATAATGTTGCACATAGTACATGTAGACTTAAGGCTTTGGAGGGCTTAGGTCAAGATGATCTGATCTGATAATGATTGTTATCATTTTTCTAGTAGACAGGCAGAGACAGGTGATTGTTTAAGACTACATTTAAAGTCCAACTAGAATTTCATTAAAACCTGGCAATTAAATATTCATAAATATATTTCTCATTCTCATATCAATGCCTGGAAGCAAGAGATCCACTGGCAGCGAATGAAGTGTGGGCAGATATTCATTACACAGAAGAAAACATCTCTGTTTATTGGACAGTGCCCTTTTTGGTTGGCCTGCTTGGGAGAAGAATGCCTTTTCTTTATGATTACTGACTGAGCTGACTGTGTGTGTGTGTGTGTGTGTGTGTGTGTGTGTGTGTGTGTGTGTGTGTACAAGTCCAAATTAGACCTGCAGCACATTCCAAAAAGTGGGGACACAATTTAGAGCTGGCAATGCATAAAAAATAAATAATGGTGTTCAAACAGGTGATGTCACAAGGTAATTCTAATCATGATTTGGTACGAAAGCAATAACCAGAAAAGGCTTCGAGGAACAAAGAATGCCAGAGGATTTCTAGTTTGTCAATAAATGAGTGAAAAAATGGTTGAAATGTAGAAAAGTTGGAAGGAAGAATTTCCATATTTGTCATTTTCTGATCTGACTTCTTTGCCTTGAAAAATGCATTGACATCCATTGACATCCAGAACAGGAAACGACCTTTGCCAAGGGCAAGGGCAAATTGACACAACCCCATGTGGTCAGAAGAATCAGTATACCAGGTGGACCAACGATGAAAGCCACAGGAGCTGCAAAAACTGGACTCTGTTAAGGTTTATGAAGAATATTTACATAGAAAACAAATTAAACATTGCATCTTACATAATATTAATATAGTTGTCAATGATATTTGACAGGCAGATAAGTACAGTACGGTTGGGAATAAGTATCCAAGAAAGTCTCCTTCAGGTTGAAGTTTCAAAATATTATTGTATCACTTTTTTATCTGAAGATCAGTTATTGCTAATTAGAATTCAAAATATTTTCAGGTACCAATATCATAGTAAAATATATTACACATTTTTTGCCACGTTAGCAAAGTTGACATTGGCCAAACATTTAAATGCCTTTACGGTTTTTTGAAGTACAATAAGAATTCCCCGCCTGCATTGGTTTTCCACACATAACTGAAAGCAAACATGAGCAGTGTCCCTGAAAATGTGTGTGAAGAGCAGTCTCACTCACAAGCCCCATAAGGTAACGCAGAGGACAACATATTCCCAGAATGCATTTCACAGGGGTCAACATGCCAATTTTAGCATTGCAGCCAATAACAGAGCAGGAATCCTTCTTCACATCCACCAGGGCCGGGTTCGAGTTACGAGTTACAGAGGGAGAGAGAGAGAGATGGCAGGAGCGAAACTGGGAAGTATATGATGTCCTAGCCACTTTAAGTACATATTTGGAAAGCCCTTTGCACACAACACTGTTAACTGAGCCTTGCTTCGTACATTCACTCACACCCTTTTAGCACAAGCAAGTCAAATCTATTAAACAAAGGTCAAAATAGGTCACGCGAGTTGGCAGATGGGATCAACAAGCAACCGGACCTGATGCAAATATCATAAGATTTGCACCAAGCAACCAATCGAATTCACAGTCCCTTCCAATAGACTGTTTAGAGATTTGAATGTGAGTTTTACGTCAGATCACACTATTTAATAAATAACAATTTGGAAAATAATATTGTCTGTCACTGTGGAAGATGCATAAGAAACAAAAATATCGTAGTTTCCCACGTAGACTATATTACCTGTTGCTAAAGTGAAAGAAAGATGGTATTAAGTTCGACGATGCAGAATTAATCAACATATAAGTCTTGTAGCTCTCTCAGTAGAAGCGCTTGACTTATTCACATGCATCCAGCTGCTCTGCTTTTTATATATATAATATATAATTAAAGGAAAATAAGAAATATTCTTTATTAAAATGATACTTATTTATTAGGTACAAAACATCCCATTTCACAATTAATTTGTTCCAGAAGTCATGACGTGAGTACCGAGCACATTTTTTGTGCATAAAGACCATGTGACTACGGTAATTCTGGTCAACGTTAATTTAGTTCACTGACCTCTTTTGCAGAATGTACTAGCATACTTGTACTATAAAGCGTTCAGTAATTCTGACATTGTGACTAATAAATATACAGTCCATTATCAGTTGTACCAGTTGTCCACTGTTTTACATGGCATGAAAATAAGTATTAGCATTGTTATTATTATAAAAGGGCATCTTCTAAATCTTCTAAAGCACTGGTTCTCATTTAATGTCATTTTATTTTATTTGCCTGAATGACTAACTGTTAGAAAATCATGTGAGTGGCCTCACTACATCTCTGGCACGTCCCTCTATTTGCACTTGTTAGAAACCTAAGGCTGAATTAAAAACAGAGTTGTCAACATCATTTTCAAACCCAGGCTTTATTCGCGTCTATACAAACTCAAAAATCGGGCAACCACTAATTCACACATCTGTAAAACACATAACCCAGCATGAGGAAACGACAGAGTACGTGTACACTAAACAGTGGCAGCATATCCTCATTGGACAGCAGGTGGCGCTGGAGTGGAAGCTGAATAAATTAGATGCATACTCTATCATACATAGTGGTGCGTGGCTGCACGTTTGATGGACAGTGAAGTCTAGGCAGTCTCTTGTTCGCCGTGGCTAAGCTGGACATATTCCAGATCAGGCTGCTGGAGAGAAAAGAGAACATCACAACAGCTTAATTAATAGATTATGGATGCAATGACTGTGGCATCACCGCCACTGAGACATGCACTAAAGTTTCAACTTTTGACTCCATGGAGAGGAAACTCCCAATATCATTCCCATTGAGTGCATGTGGTCAGTCCTCAACAAGAGGGTGGACAAACAAAATCCAGGCACTGTGATCAAATCGTGGGGTTGCCATCATTCCAAATTTTGCCAAAACCCAACACATGGGATGCTCATAACTGTGCAATATCATACCATACAAACATCTGACAAAAAAAAAATCAGAGGCATTAAACTTTGTGAAAACCAAAACTATTGTCCATGGCTGTACTGTATCTAGGATTTATTCTTTAAATTAAATAGAATCTAACACAACATTCAAAATGTAAAAATCATACAACCTGCATAAAGCAAGTAAAAAGGTGAATCTTTGAAATACATACAAACCTTTCTGAGTTGATTGATTTTTTTTATACACCCCCCCACCCACCTTGCTGTAATGACAGCAATCAATCTGGCATGGACTGTACAAGTTTGTGTATAAGCACTCAAAATACCTGCAAAACAAGGCATGCAGTTTTGTCTCACGCAAGTATGTGAAGGAATACAGGTGTTTTCTGGATAGACACTGGGTCTTGCCAAAGAGGATGTATAATTGGTTCCCCTGCTGCCCTGTAAGCTCTCAGATAGTTGTACCTCTTGGTGAGAGATCACTGACTGCTAGACATGCCTCTACAATGCACTCAAAAACATGTTGCCCAGTTGACAGATTTTGAGAGGGGACTCATCACTGTGCCGAGAGAGGCAGGATGGTCATTTTGATGAACTGCCCGTCACCCAGGCTATTCTGATCTAGCTAGGGAGAAGGTGTTTCCCGTGAGGGCACGCACATATGCTGAAAACTATCTGGATGCAACCTGGATATTCATTAAATCCCAACAACTCCTTGGTGTATTGTTTCTCAAATATATGTTTATATTTGGCTCATTATGCTGCTCCACAATGGATCCTTCACACAAAGATCATTAGTGGTCTCAGACCACTGTACATATTTATCCAGATGCTTTTTAAAAAAAACGGAAGTATTTCTTAAGAATACATATAAAGGACTACAAATGATACATGTGTATTGGCTGATGTCTGGGCATTGTTCTGTACTTACGTTCATTTGATCTGCTGAACCTACAAAACCAAGAATAATAAATTAAGTGGAAGAGCTGGAGTGTAAATAAAATAAGAAACGATAAATCCTGCAACACAACACTACCAAGTCCCAGGGAACCGAGTGCAGGCCAGTTTGCACTGCACACTAATGAGAGAGAGAGAAACACACACACACACACACACACACACGCACACACACAGAGACAGAGTGTGTGCGTGCGTGCGCGTGTTTCTTATCTATTTTCCTTCAGATGCAGTCATTGCATGATAATATATAGCCATGCTCTGAGCCATTATTGTGTAACACTGTACTGGTAATTAACAATACTGCAAAAATTAGGGTGTAGGCAACCTATTAATCAGTGAGGGGAAAATGGCTTTTTGGGGTTTATTTTTGCTAGGGGAACAATGGCGCAACTTTCTGCACCAGAGCATAAAGGCTTGCAGCTCTAGGGCCCATTGTGAATACAGGAAGTTATTCCCCTAACAGGAAATAGGAGTGGACACCTGGTGTTCCAAGCATACTAAGACACATTATTATTCACAGTTATGCTCTAATGACGAAGCCATCCATGTTTCTAACGTTGTTAGGTGACCTGTGGTAGTTATTTAGATTTTTGTATGTCACTGAGTACACACACCAATCAAACCATAACATACGGCAACAATTATGTGTTTCCCGTCCCCTCAATAAAAATGCCTTCCTGCAAAGAAATGAGCGATCATCGGTTACATACACAGGGTAATGATGTCCAAAATAGGGGAGGAGATTGAAAGGCATGACCGAGAATAAAGGATAAAACAGTTAAGAATTAAAACAAGAAGAGTTTATAAAGGGGGGGGGGGGAAGAAGTGGTGCTGGGTGTGCTGAAGTGTCGAAGTTAAATATTTCATTAGTTAAATCACGGTCTGACATAAAAGATTTTACTAGCGTTTGTGACATGGGGGGGGGGGGGGGTGGGGGGATATCAGCTTGAGTTTTTTTGGTAGACACCCTTTTGTGCTCAGTCCTTTCTTTGGTTTCCTGCCAATTTTGTCCTTTCATCAGAGGCCCATCTGGCCTGGAATGTTATATCAGTGACACCGTTGCACCTTGACAAACACTTGCCTTGTGTTATTGAGATCTTAAGATCAATTGCTTTTTCACTCATATCAAATATATCATCTATAGAACTGAATTATATGGGAATGTCTTTCTTCTCTGCACCTAGTTCCTAACCAGCCGTGGGTCATCTGCGTCTACATTTCCTCCCCACGTCTGCCTGGGTTTACTCTGGGTGCTCCAGTTTCCACATATATACAGCTGTACATTATACTATACGAGATATTTGAGCTTACCTTCTGTACAGATTTCATTCTTTACGTGACCTGTGTCTTCTATTACAGGAGCTATTGGGAAACAAAACAAGCAACATGTGATTTTGTTCTTTTTTATTTTGCAGTTTTCACTTCCAGTGGTATCCTGAATGAGAAACCTGAAGTTTCGTCTTTAACAATGACTCCAGATTTTCAGTGGGATGAACTGATTAATTCAGTCCTGCCTTATGCCTTATGTTACGGAATGACATGCTGCCTCAGCTGCTGGTGTGATCATCTGGTGAGGCACTGTATATGGGAGTCGGTCACTCCTAGTAGTGATATGAGGGACACTAACAACTGATATGTTTAGGACATCCTGCAGTCACGTGTTGCCTTTTTCAGCAGGATAATGCTCGCCCATGCATAGCAAGAGCTACCTAGGAATGCCTCTGCCAGATTGTTACACTTCCTTGGACTTTTGAGCATTTTTGAAACCAGGAGAAACATCTGCTTCGGTAGCCTACAAGTGTGCAGGATATACATGGCCAGCTGCATCATCTGTGGGCAAATGTGTCATATAGCATGACTATCAGTCACAATCTCTCACCAAGAGGTACACTACCCAAAAGTGGTCACCGAGAGGCATTTTATAGGGTAGTAGGGGAAGTACGTTCTGGCAGTCCCAGTGTCTTAGTGTAAATAGTATAAATATGTACACACACACACACACACACACACACACACACACACACACACAGCGGTACATCATACTAAAAACAGATATTTGATCTTACCTTCTGTACAGATTTCATTCTTTACATTGCCTCCATCTTCCATTACAGGAACTATCAGGATACAAAACAAGCGACGTGTGATTTTCTTTTTCACATGTACACACACCATGGGTCACTGAATGGCTCCTTTCTGCCTGTGTGGAGTTTTCATGCTATTTTCGTGTGCGCATGGGTTTACTCTGGGTAATCCGGGTAATCCACCCACACCATGAACACTAGATTAACTGGTTGCTCTAAACTGACATTAATTAAATAAACAAACACACCCACACTAGTGTTTCAGACCTGGTAACTCCTCCTGAGGCTGCACCGCCTGCCTTCCTACAGCATCCACACACTCTGGGGTTGGCACATTGTCATTCTTCACATTCTCCGAGTCTTCCTCCACGCTTTGTTCATCAAATTCTAGGAAACATCAGCAGCTTCCATTATTGCATGAACTTACTATTGATCTACAATTCTCACAAACTTGAATTACTAATTACAGTTGTGTGAATCTTAAAGTGTTGGCAAAATATAAAGCTATAAGAACCTATAATGACAGACAGCATTAATTAATTGTGAACGTTGTAAAAATATCTGAAGACAGTGCACATTACTTAATCGGGTTTAATTTGGTATTTAAATACGGTTCTGCCCACGCAAGGAAATGTACCAATAAAATCTTCTGGGTTCTTACCTGAACTTGAGACGTATTCGCCCCACACATTCCGGCCCATAATACAAGGAGTAGCTATGAAGAACACATATTTATACTGAAACTAATTATGTACTTGAGTAGATAACAACTAATAATTACAATCATACTGTAGTTCAGATTTTTATATTTATATACCATGTGGCTGAGTGCTCGAAAGGAGAAGGAAAGGAAAGAAGGAAAGTTTCTAATTATTGAAAATCAAAGCAACTCTTTTTTTTTTTTTTGCTCCTCAATTTGGTTCTGCTCTAACCTCGAGTCACTTGAAATTATTTGCTTGCTATATAAAAAAACAAGTGACCGTAGGCCACTTTTTTCTGTGCAGTGCTCGGCCAGGTTGGAGGCACCGCAGAGACACAAACTCAGGCCTCCATGGTTATGGGTTAGGGTATTAGACAGCTGTGCCACCCATACATCAAAGAGATTTCTAGCACATTGCATCCTGACAGTAACATGGTGTTTCGTAAACATCGATTAATTACAGTACATGATATCGTGCAGTAGACCTTTGAGATCGGATGATGATGACGTAGTACCAGGAGGCCCAATATGTGTTTACTGTTTTTCTTATATGGTACTATAAGATGCTACCCTATAAAACAAAGTTACCATTAATTGCAGTGTTGTCCTCAATGTCAAGCGTAAGGCTCATCCTCATGGGGTCGTTTGATTTAGACTTTCTGAAAAAAGAAAAAATTAAAACGAATTCAGTGATAGAAAGGGTTATCCGGTGGGAAAATGGGGAACAAACGACTGCAAACTAGTGAACACCTACACAGACAACTCCACTGCCCTCTTCCGTTTGCGAGGGGCGTGTGCTTTCTTAAGGAAAACAAGAAGAATCATGACAATGAACACAAAAAGAACGATGCAAGAAACACCTATGGCAATCTTCTTCCAGGCCGCCAGGTTCACTGTGGAGAAAACATACAAAAAGCACTTAAAGCACATTATTGTTTAAATCTCACTTTGCGACAGAAACGTACATCCTGTAGCTCAAAGCAATGACGCTAAACTTGCCAGACTCAACAGGTGCGTAGTTTCCCTAAATATCCTAGCCGACCACAAATAATACACCCACATGCAAAACTCAGCAGTTATATGTCACGCAGATATTTCAATCCGAGTAGTCTGATTACACACTGGATCTTGCTGCGAAAGCAAAAAAAAATTCCTGGCTGTACAATAAAAAGGCTCTAAAATATAACTTTTGGGTAGTGTTCTGGGTGAGAGATTGTTGACTGCTAGACATGCCTGTATGAAGAAGACCTGTTGACAGGCTTTAAAAGAAGCAGAATGGTCGTTTAGATGACCTGCAAACAGTCACCAGAGTTCTCATCAATTGAGTATCTATGGAACCTGGATCTACAGAACCAGTTGCAACATCTGTCGGCAAATGTGTCATAAAGGCAAAATCTCTCACCAAGAGGTACACTACCCAAAAGCAGCTTATGAGAGCCTTTTTATAGGGAAGTGGGGGAAGTATCTTGTGCCAGTCCTCTTGTGGTCAGACGCAGGTGTCTAAAAATACCACACTTCAATACACTTCTTCTCTCTCTCTCTCTCTCTCTC